>APFE030486406.1:108360-171129 GCA_000404065.3 Pinus taeda | reverse complement strand
TTGTTGAAAAAAAAGGAAGATAAAAGAAGTGAAGAAAAAGAAAACATATGGAATCCATGAGTAAGGAACAAAGACAATAAATCACAAGAGATATAGAACAATTAATTACAATAATTGAGCGACAGATTGAGAAGAGAAAGAGAATGGATTCCTTCTTCGATTCTCTACATCCATCATCACTTCCATAGAATGATGATATCTAGTGTACCGAGAAAGTGCAGCTAAAAGATCAAGAGAATGAAAAAATAGCCAAAATTCAACAAAGCAAGGAAGTGTTAGAATGCGAACATAAAAATCTTGTGGATATACATTACAAAGAAATAATGGAAAAGGACGAAGAAATTTCTCGTCTCAAGGACCACATCAAAAAATTACTGGCACAAGTGAAGAAGACTAAAGTCTCAAAGAGAGAACTCAAGCAACATTTATCAAAAAAAGAAGAGGAAAATTTACGTTTAAAGAACCTTAATAAAAATTTATTAGAACAAATCAGAGATCTAAAAGATAAAAAACTTAAAATTCAAGGTTGATGAATAAAAAACCAAAGAACTTTTACGTCTGAGAAACCATAATCAAAGTTTGCTCAATCAAACTAAGAAACTTAAGGAGGATAAGAAAGCATTAAAAGATAAGTTGGAACAAGTCACTCAAGAAGAAGTATTGAAATCTCCAGTCACAATAGTTCAAGTTGAAAATAAGGGAATGAATACCGATCCAGTGAATATGACAACTCAAGAAGACAAGTCAGTTGAAGAAACGACACATGTAGATGTTGCAGTTCAGACAATAGACATCCCAAGTGAATGTTCCATAACCAATTCAATAACATCTTCACCAGGAGAAAATCTAAAAACTTTATATCAGCATCCGAATCATGAGAATAGATGAATCAACCATACTACATATTTGAACTACTCACAGCCAAAACAATAAACTGATGTTCCAGATTATAGTGATGTAATCTTAATCCAGTCTTATGCTAACAAGTCATTACAAAATTCCAGTGATCAAAGTACTATACAGAAGATTAATCTGGGATGGTCTGATCCCTTCTCAGTGCGACAATTTTGTTTGTCACTAAGAAGATCATATCAGCTTGTATCGAAAAAGATGACTATTCTGAGATAGAAAGACTTTCGAAGCAGAAAAAGAGATCAAGCATTTTTTCATCGACAAGCTTTGAGGAAAAAGCTTTTTGAGGAAGAAGGCAATATAACGAATAAAATATATAAATAATATAGATATAATGTAAAAGATAATAATCATAAATAATAGTTAGTTAAGCTAGTAATTAGGTTGAAGAGGCATGTCTAAATGAGACAACTCTTCATGAAGAGACACTTGCTTGGTATATAAGCAAGTGTCTCTTCGTGAAGAGTCATGTCTCATTTAGACAAGCCTCTTCACCTAATTACTAGCTTAACTAAGTACTATTTATGATTATTATCTTTTACATTATATCTATATTATTTATATATTTTATTCGTTACAATTTGTGGAATGAAGTGAAGGAAAGCTAACACATAGAACTTAATTGAATAAGTTAAGCCAAGGAAATCTTTAAAAGATCAAAGTCTTATCAGAGAAGAGGAAGAGGCATTGTTGTCTTATTTGGACAAACTGATTATTGGAAGAAATTGTGTAGAACAAGAAGGTATTCTACAAAATTATGATGAAGTTTCCAAGCATAGTCAAGACATTGCAGTCCCAGAAGTTTTCTTTGATGAGGAAGAAATCAGAGATGTTGAGGAAGAATTTCTCAATAATGTAGTGAACTATCAGAATAGTTCAGAGGAGCATGAGGAGCTGATCATTGAGGCTTCGAATGAAGAGCCTTGCATTTTTGAAACTGACATATTGTGTATGTTTTCAGGTTTGACAAGTGATGAACATCAATTGGACAATGTGCTTATGCATGTTGATGAAGAAGTGAAATTACTGGAAGAGATGGTTGAAACAGAAAGATATTTTGAGCATGTATTTAATAATCTCTAGAATGATGGCATTGACAGGGAATTTGTCATGGCTTAAGGAGATGAAGATAAACAAATTAAAGTTTGTGATGATAGCCAGAATGAAGTTTTTTCAGTAGAAAACCAAAATGAAGATATTATGGAAATTGTGGAGGAATCTATGATGATGTTGATAGATGCAGAAGTTCAGGAATTCTATGATTTTAAAGTGAATTATTTTATTGAATCTGTAAACCATGAAGAAGCTCTAGAAAACCATAATTTTGTTTCTGTTGTAGGAGAAGATAACATAACGTCATTTTGTTATAATAGTACAAGTATAGAGGATGAAAATATACTTCACAATGATATGCTCCAAGAAGTCCTAGCTATTGAATTGTTGAATGATAATCTTGTGTTGGAACAAGAAATACTGTATAGTGTAGAGAAAAGTATGGAAATGGAAATTGATGACAATTTCATAGCTTTTGCAGAAGGAAAATATAAAGAGTTGATAGCAGAATCACCTGTGAAGATGGAAAACCATAGTTATTTTGAATCAGACAATTGTAATGGAAAATCTGTCATATACAGGAAAGAGGAGTCATATACAAATGACATGCTCATTGAATATGAAGGAATTGACATTTTGCTGGAAGAGTTATTAGATAAATCTGATAACATAGGGGAAAATATTATCTTTGATGATAATGGAAGGGGAGTTGTAGAATACAAACAATAGTTTGTAAATCGCAGAGGCAAGGAAGATTTGGACAAAATTTTTATAATTTATATGGCAAAGGAGAATGTACAGCAGACAGATGTCAGTGGAGTTTAGTTAAAGACAAATGGTAATAAGGAAATTGAGAAACTGTGGAAGATTAAATCAGACAAGAAGAGGGACAACAAGAAGGAGAAATTAACCACAAGAATTTGTATCAGCGAGAACAAAGGACAACAAAAAATTAAGATTTGGAAATCTAGGAGAACAGAAGTGACAACGGCAGAAGAATTGAATTAGCAACATGATGGAAGTGATGACCAGTTACAAATTAAAGTTTGGGATACTAGATGGACAACAGAAGAAACACATGACCAGGAGGTCATGGAAACTTTCAACTTTGGGAGTCTGATGTAGGAGCATTCAGGCCTAGTCAGCAATGTGATAACATGTTCACATGTTGTGACTAACAAGGGGTTGGAAGACAATAGTTTAATTATTTTTCTTTATTTAAATATAAGAGAGTGTCTATTTATTGGAAAATATGAGAAAAGGGTATATGTGGCTAATTGATCCTCCCTGTGTGGAGATCAGGCCACACAATTAGATTTATTTGGCTAGAATAGAATATGAGGAATTTTAAAAGCTTGATTTAGCATTGGTTTAGAAAAGAGTGGGTTTGAGGAGACTTTTTAGGAGAGGTTGAGAGATTTCTGGTTCTGAACCAGAAATGGTTCATAAATATACTTTTGTATAAAGTGTGAACTCTTTGTACAATCCTGGGGTTAGAGAATGAGACAGAGAGGGTATTCGGGAGCATTTGGAAGCCTACGAGCAACGTAGGAGAAGAAGGCCATAAACTAGAATAATTAGGCCGAGAGAGGTAGAGAGCCTCACAATTGTATTTATGTGTTTTCGTGTGTACATACAGAGAAAGTAATGACTATGTATTGTTTATTGGAAATAAAAATAGTGTTGCATGCATAGCGCATTAAACAGCCTGTGGAGGCCTTCAAATACTTGCTTTATCAGTATTCAGATGATATAAATGTTTCCCTGTGTTTTTCATGTTTTCTTAATGAGATTATGGTGTTAAGGGATTGATTGGTGAGTGCATACCTTCATCCTGGTTCCGTAGGCAAAAGAACCCAAAATACAGTATCGGGCTAAAATGTGTTTAGAATGAGAATCCGAACATCAAGTTGTTATAGGCAGAAGTTTTATGGCCATTGGGTTTGAACCCAAATCACATCAACCCAATGCATTGACCTGTTGAATCGCCGAATGCCATTTACACAAAGAAATTATGCTAAAACCATTAATGTATCCATTAAGCGGACTTGAAATAATATAATCATTGTTTTTGGGCCTTATCAAGTCCGATACATAAGTCATGTTGCATCGAAGGAAGGGAAAGGACTTGGGAAGTCGATGGATTCCGATTTTGCAACCCAACCGAACCCAAAACAGTATAGGGGTGGTTGCATAGCATATTGGATCCGAAAAGGGCTATCACATTGGAGGTTTGAAGAGGAGGCGACATATATTTAGCAAGCATATGGAGATTGTTGATAGTGATTAATGTTATCGCATCAGACCTCTGCTAAGAACCATCGCCGATATTTGTGGTCCATTGGGATCCAATTGCCAATATCGCGATTCAATATGATCTGTCCGATCGGCCAGATACGGATTTGTGAAATATACATATATAATCACTTTTAAAAGGGAAAATCATTGTTTTGGCATTTTGCAAGGGTTTCCGGTCCTGAAAGGGAAAATCATTGTTTAAATCCTTTTCAAAGGCTTTGGCTTACAAAAGGGAAAAAGGTGTAGTTTAAATCCAAAGGGGTGTTCAGTGGGGTGACTGTTGGGTTTTATAGATCCAACTGTGGATTAATTAAATCCATAGTTTCCACTGCACCACAACTCAACACAGGCAGAGCACAGGGCCTGTTGTTTAGTACATTCAAGCCTAACAGTGTGTCATGAAAACGATCACTTTGCAGCTCATCTCTCTCCTCTGCCTTCTCATTGTTAGAAGCTTGAGAAGTTACAACCCTATTGGATGTCGAGAAGATGCCCAACCTGCGAAAGTTTCCTTCTAAGACATCACCATGGCTAATCATCTACTGCAAATGATCCCACTGCCATGAAAACTAAACCCCACCGATGCCCCTCTCTCCAAAACTCTGACACTCATGAAAAACATCACTTTGCAAATCATTTCTATCCTCCTCCTCCTCATCATTCGAAGTTGGGGTAGCTGTGGCCTTGTCAGATGCCTAACGAATGCCCTACCTATTGAAACTTGCCTCGTGAGACTTCACCATGTCTGATTGTTTTTCAAAAATTATCCCACTTCCATGAAAGCTAAAATATAATATATATCTACACACATGTGCGCACATACACACTAGTATAACAATATAGATTAAATGGCTAGAAACACAGATCAGAATCAATCCATAATAAGGATGAAAACACTTATAATACATTACACATTGCTAAAAAAAAATTAAAATTAGAAAAAAAATCGTTAAAACTAACTAAATTATAGCTTTATTTTAAATTATTATTAATTATAAAAATAATCAATATAAGTTAAGCATATATATATTTGAAAATCTTCGATGGGGGTGCCTAATGAAGAAATAAATTTCAATGTGCCAACCGAAAGTAGATGTGGCAGGGGTGATATCAGGGAGGGCAAGAGGGGAGGGGGCATCGGCCACCATGCACCCACCCCATGTTGACTGGCATGAATATTACAATTGGGAGGTCTCCTTACCATCAGATTGCATTGAGGGACAACAAGGTGAGAGGCTTGCTCTACAACGAGCCCACTAGCTTTGATTGAGCAATATATTTCTCAATTCGAATGTCAGATATCATTCATGGTGATGTGGTTTTCAAAAAAGACCCAATCAAATATATGACATATCTAGGAATGTTTCCTAATTTTGTCTTTCAGATTTGTGTTTCATTCAGGATTGAGTGTGGAATACACCAAGCTAAGAATGAGAGTGCTCATCTGGTTAACTCATCATCGTTGGGGAAGGATCAGGCCCTCTTGGCATGATATCTTCCCTCCTCTTCTTGCTTTGGTTCTAGCCAAGCCCGTCCTCACATGATTTTGCTTCTTGGTCAAGTTTCTACTTGTTTGGAGACTGGATTCAGGTGGGTTTTGTTGTGCATCAATAATAAATGGTGGCCTATTTTGTTGGGTTGCAAGTGACTTTACTTTTTATATTTTCTCTTACTCATTTCCATATGTATTTTTGTTTCACCATCAACAAGGTTTCCTCTTTTAGGCTAGGGCATCCACTCCATTTGCATATTCTTCCCTTGGCATGCTATTCTTACCTCTCTGCATGTGAGCCTCATGTTCTATTTGTCTACTATTTTGTTGATTGTTATCCTTACCAATCATGCTAAGGCAAAGAGCTCGCTCTTGCAAGGGAGATGGAAGTCATGGTCACCTTAGCAATGCATTTGCTCGAGCTCGAGAAAGTGCAATGAAAGAATGATACAAGGAGCACACATCATTGGTAACACAACAAGAAGTTGAGGATATTGAACAAGAGGTGGTAGACGAGCGTGAAAATATTTATGACACTAAAGTGCTTGAGTCAATAACTAGTTGGATACATGATTTGGTCTTTGAGAGAGGGAGGTGCAACCAAGACTTCCTCCATATGGATTTGTATTGGAGGTTGAAAGAAATGTTGGGTAAAGTATTATTTGATTAGAACGCCAATTACAATGAACTCCTCCTTAGGATGGAGGATCAACAATTATTGTATGAAATCAAGGATCAATGCATTTAGCACATTGAATGAGTCCTCCTACATGATCGGGGACCTCCTCCTCCAACTAATCTCGCTCCTACGAAGCAGGGAACTGATCATCTAGGTTTGGTCATTTACATAGTTATATTGTTAATGTTACCTAGTTGTTTTATCTTGTCTCACCTTGCGAGCATATGTTTTTTGTTAAGAGTTAAACTCGTCTATGGGGCATTACAACCTAGGTTTTAGTCTTGTCCTAGTAGAAATATCATATGTATTTTGATAGTGTTGATGAAATCTTGCTCAAGCCTAATATTTTACGTTTGGTCTAGTTTATAGACTCGCAAGCCAAGGTAATCTATAACACTTGCTATGTGATGTAAAATATAACATTAATTGAATATAAAATTTGATCTTACAAAAGAATATATGCACATTTGAAAAAACATGGAACAAGATCCTTATTCATAGAGATTTACCCCCACTTTACCCTTGGAGATTCTTAATATGTAAATATGATTTGTTACAATATTATGAGCCAATACCATGACTTATCAATGCTGCATGTCCGAAAAATCATAACTCACTTCATATGATATTTTTTTAATTAATCAATTTAATTAAAAGAGAAAAAAGGGCATAACTACTTTAGAGATAATTATCAATTTTTTATTTTCCTATACTACTAAGGATATTCTAAAGTATTCCATGGAGGTTAAATCCCCACCATCTACATAAGAATTATTGATAATAAATTTAAAATCATGGAAACCCTTTTTCAAAATGGACACACCTATTTACATAATCACTAACACCTTATCAAATTTTAAAACAATTGAAAATATAATTTCTAATTTCTAATTAAATTTCAAATAATTATAATGTTTAATACACTTAATATTACATTAATTAAAAACCCATAAGAGGGATAATGGAGTTTGTAATGATTTCTAGGGTTAGTGTTTTCTGTAGGTTCTCCCCATTCGCTGGCACAAACCTCAGACTGGAGATATGTTTCGTGGGGATGCCATGATTTAAAGTTTCCGACCTCAACCATATTCTAGATGAAAATAATCAGTCGTGGAAGTTTTTTCCCATGGTGGAAAGGACATCCTCTTCGGTTTTTTATACAAAGTTTTTGAAGCGAGTTTACAAGTCGCAGTTGTCACCCATTCTGACTGGGATCGACAGGAACCAATGGGCTTCAACTACGTGGGTAATCTGTTAGAGTCATTATGGGGGGTGTGGTAACAAATTCCTTCGTTGTTGTCATCCAATCCTCTCATAAATTATCATTTGGTCCTACGAGCATATGTGGGTCTGTGGGTATGGAAATCCATAGGGGATTTTCTCTTTTCTTTACATTTGGAGTTTAGATTTGTGGATCCTCCTTTAATCAAACCATGTGTAGATTGTGGTATTGCTAGATTTATGGCATCCATGGAAAAGATGAGACCGAATGTCTCCTCTCTTTAGATCGGGTTAGCGATCATTTTAATTTTCCCCGGATAAAAAAACCCTCATATAGAAAAACCAGATATGGAGGAGGTTTTTCATATTTTTATTAAAACCCTAAGTGGGAAATCACTCCTCTTAGAGGTTTGAGACTTGGATTTGGTGGAAGACTTGAAGAAGAATATTTAGAATAACTTAGTTATACCTGTGTTTTTACAAAGTTTGATTTTTGAGGGGAAATTGTTGCGATATGCCATTCAGATGAAGGTTTATGGCATTGAAAGGAACTCCACCATTATATTAAATCTGAGTTTGAGGGGTGGGGCTTCAATGATTAGAAACCTCAATGGACCTATCTCTTTCAAGGATGCATTGAAAGGAAAGGCGGAAACTATTGATATCCATATCCAAAATATGTCAAGTCATTACATCATCAAATAAGCGGAAAAATTACCAGCCATGAACGTTAAACCCCTAGAGGTAAAATTATTTTTTGTTGATCTACAATCTACAACACTAATATGTAGATTTAATGGCTTTTGGCCAAGAACTGAAGATTTATATCATTGGGTATATTCTTCTTGGACACCTAATGGTGAACTTTTCTTATATTCCAAGGGTTATTTCATAGTCCAATTTGACACAAAGAAAGCTAGGGAGCAAGTCCTAAATTATGGATCATGGTTTTGGGGTAAAGATGGGCATTTTATTATCTCTTGGTTCCCAGAATTTGATGCTACAAGCATGGTTTTCACTACAATGTCAATAATGGTGAAATTACCAAATCTCCCTCTCCCTTTTTGGAACCATCAAGTCTTGGCAGATATTGGGAATACTCTTGGGAAAGTAAAAAAAAATGGACACTAACATAACATAAAAAAACGTTCTTTTTACATTCGCCAAAATTTGTGTGGAGATAGACCTTAGTAAATGTCTACCTGATCGTATCCATATAAAACTTTTAGTGGATTCAAATTATTGATTATGAGAATACACCATTTGGATGTTGAATCTTCTTTCAAATAGGACATTTGCAAAACTCATGCCCATAGGCAAAAAAGATCCTAAAAAAGAAAAAGGTGGCAGGCCCGTAAGCCAAAAGGATGGCAGGTTCCTAACAGTTCGGAGGGTGAAAAATAAGATCCCATGGAAAATTCTCCAAATATGGATGCTTAGGCACAACATCCAACCCAGGTAGATAAAGGAACTAGGGATCAATCAGGAATCATGACCCAAAACTAGATGGGATCATAATTAGCAGAAATTGTAGCATCAAAGCAACAAAAAGAGGACACACTCATTGAAAATGGACCGAGGGGTATAAAGAGAATTCACATGTATGAGAGTTCAGATTTAGACAAAGAAGTCCCTATGCAGAAAGACAGAAATCAATTGGCAATAACAATTATTGATCCAAACCATGAGGCTTGGCAAAAAATCTAGAGAAAAAAGGAAAAATAGGAAAGCTAAGTGATTATTATCACACTTAACCACAGGAAAATTATGTATTTTATACAAACAAACAAGAAAATTCTGTACTCATTGAAAGGTTGACATGATTGAATGTTTGATGGCATCTGTAGAATGTAATTTTGTTCCTTGTTTATAAGTTGAATAAATTACATTTTTCTTCATAAATAATAAATAAAATACTAATATAATAGCCATAATGGAAACTCAATGGGATTGTTGGATTAATGAGGATTATGTAACCATGAGATTCAAATCCAAACCCCTATGAATAAACATAAAAAAAATATTACATTAATTTACTAAATTACTTAAAAAAAAATAAAATCACAATTGTTAAGAATCAAATTCTAAACCATACACAAACAAAGATTATAGGAATCAAATACCAATTCTAAACCATACACAACAAAAATATTACAGGAATCAAATACTAAATCATAAAAATAAACAAAGGTTATCAAATGGATTTTGACTCTTTTTATAAAAGCCAAAATAGTGACACATCTAAGAATCTAACACAATCAACCACAATGATAATTGAGTCAATACATTTGCATAGAAAAAAATATGAAGGAAAAAACTAAACAATAATAGTCCTACATCATTCAATTAACCAATATGTTTGCATGGAAAATAAAAGGTAAACTCAAAACTAAACAATAACACTAGTACTCAATCTAATCACATATTTTTGTAAAATTTATACATAAAATGATTATAACATATATTTTATTTGAGAAAATAATAATATATGATAAATTTTATTTATATATTAAATATTATATTATATAATTATATATAATATATATATATTATATATAATATACACATATAAAAGTTAATTAAAAAATGTTGAAAATAAATTGGAATTATTTTTTAAACATAGTTTATTTGTTATATGTTTTGGAGGTTTTTTAAGCATATTTTATGGTCTAATTTGCTCAAAATCTAGTAAGGATTTGTTAGAAGCATAAGTTTGAGTTGTGAACTCTCCACAATCTGAGTGTCTTGGGGTTTTTAGGCTTTGAATCCATATATGCATTCAAAAACCCAGTTTAAACAACAAAGATCAAGATTTGACCAAAGTTGTATTCCGACCAAAAACTCCAAAACACATTATAGTTAGATAACGCCCATTTTTATAGTAATCTAAGATGTTAGCTTGGTGATGAGTGTTGTCCTTTGTAGACAGTTCTAGGCTAAGGAAATGTGTCAAAGTATCTAAAATGTTGTTTTAATTTGGGTTTGGATGACCAATGCTTTAAACTATTAAACAAATGAAATTCCTAATTATTTCTGATATAATAAAAGGGTTGACTCTTCACTTTTAATAGAATAAAGCTTTAAAATGCTTATGAAAGGTAGAATTTTAAGATGATCTATATGATTCCTTAAACATTCAAATAGAGTATTTAACTTGGAATATATAGATGATGTGTGTAAATTCTTTTACAACCAAACAGAACATATTTAAAGATAACAGGAAGCAATAATTAAATTATGTAGAAGAATTAACTCAAACAAATAGTTTCAGTTAATTAATCTTTGTAATTTATTATAACTTTGCAAAGAATTTCAGAAAGATTGATATTCAATCTTGTCTTACCCAGATTTCCTATTAAATTTAAACATGTGTAGAAATAAATAAAGATGGAAACATAATAAGAAACTAGAAAACTCACAGGAAAACACAAGCTACTTCAAAATGAGTCTAGAATCCTTCTATTAATCACAAAAACAGTTCAAAGAATTACAATCATGCTCAATGGATTACCACAAGGGTTTAACCCTTCATACTTCGAATTACAAAGTATTTATAGATTTTTTCAAAGTATCTAGACTTAAAATCAAAATTATTACAAAATATCTTTTCCAAACTAATTTGGATTTATTACAAAAATAGAACTAGAAAAGAGGAAATTTGAGTTGTTTTGACATCTTACACAAAATTTAAGGATTATTGTTGGTGATAGAGCTATAAAGTTGTTGTTTTGTTTCTTGTTCCTGGAAATTTGTTCTTTGTCCCTGAAAACTTGGTATTCTGCTGTTGAAAATCTGTAATCTTTCATTTGATGAGTTCACATAACTTTTCCCACTGTTTTTCATCAGGAATAGAAAATTTTAATAATTTTATATATGATTCATCCACTTCAGTGTATTTCTCAAAATTATTCTTAGTTATGAATAGATGCTTGATCTCATGCCGAATTAATAAATCATAACCAAGACCTTCCATGAAATCCTTTCTAGTGATGGTTCCTTTGATTTTAGCAAATTTAGCTTTATCTATTACTATATCATAAAATCGTTGCTGATATTCTTCTAGTGGAATTAATTTATCACCTATACCCTGTAGACCTGGAAGTACTTTTACATGCAATGAATTAAATTTTATGTGAAACTTTTTGATCTGGAGTTATACATTATGACATTTATTCTCCAGTTGTAGCATTAAATTTATTTCAGTATGAACCCTTCTCACCTCCAAGACAACTTCAGTTATGTCTTCAATACAATATTCTTCAAGCTCTTATTTTGTCTTGGAATTTAGAACCTTAATTATTTTTGTAGCATTTCCTAGTTTGTGGTTGAGGTCTCCCTTTACTTCTGCCACTCCTTCCTTTGATTTCTGTAATAACTCTCCCTATTCAAAAATATTCTCAATTGAATGCCACAATTCAGTAATTGATTCATTAATATTAAGCCAAATATTTTATTTGGCCTAAGCAATGGTTTGAGAAATTACAACTTCATTTTCATTAGTTTCTATTTGTTGATTCAACTTATAACTTTTCTACAACTTGGCCAAGTATGCATTATCAATCTTAATATTTTGTTCTTAGAGCTTCTGAAATAGCGTTTTTAATTTCTCAATCTCCTGATCTTGTAGTGTCAAGTCTCCCATGGCTTTTGATAAATATGGTGTTGCATCAGTGGATTGTGTATCCATTGTAATAGTTGTTGTTATAGAATTCTCTATTGTTGAAGTACCTGCAATAGATGTCGCTATGGGTATAGTTGCTGAAAGATCTAGTTGTTGTTATTTTTCCTTTAATAGTATCGCCATTTCAGCTTCCGTTTTCTGTATCTAGATTTTTTGTTCAATTATCATTTTCAACATATTCTCTTTTTCTATCTCCAATTGACCAACTTCTTTGGGTTGTGGATGTTCTATAGTAGGAAGCTTCAGTTGTTTCCTTAATGTTTGAATATCAACATTCTTATTCTTGATCATTTTTTTAGCTGCTTTAACATCATTAGGATCATATCTGAATTTTATTACCATATCTTCCAATGACTTAATTCTGGTATCTTTGGCGAAGGATGACATTTTTTCCATCTTTAATTGTGAATGAATGTTATTCAATGAAGCTTCAAGTTTTGAAGATGCCATAGCTAAACTGGTCAAAGTAGAATATATCATTTATTCATCTTGCTTATGCAAGTCAATCTAATCAATAACATGAATATGTTCAGTGTCACAAGAAAAAGTTGATGTCTTATAGTCTTCTGCACCTCTAAGGATAAGAAATTTAGGTTCCAAGAAAGCTAGCTGAAATTTCCCCTTTTTAGTATCAAGTGCAAACAATTTTTTGTGTTGGGTAGTATAAGTTTGTTTCTAGAATTGGAAATATGTGGTGGCCTTCAGCGCTTCATTCTTTCTTTTAGCCTCTTTATACCTAGAAAAAATGTTTTGTTGTTATGTACCCTGAAAAATAGATGATATAGGAGAATCTGTGGAAATATCCCCAATCCTTGGAAAGGTAGAAGTATAAGAACTTGTCAATATCATTGTTGCCTTCTCATGTGAACTTTCTACTTGAAAAGGCTCCTCCTGAGTATTATTTTTCTTTCTTGTTTTAAATACTTGGAAGTTTGTCTCTTGAATTTATGAAATTAAAGGATACAAACTTACTACTCCTCTTGATTTTCATACTGTTCTATTTCTGGCCTAGGTGTATGTGCATAAGGTGTAGTCTTATGTTCGACTTTTAACTTAGAAATAATCCCCAAAGGATCATACGACCAAGTGAAGCTCAATTTGAACTTGATTTGTTTCAAGAGAATATATGCCTCCTTTGTTGTTGCTTTAGTGTTGAAAATAAATGGTCCAATATGTGGTTTTAATTTAAACTGAGATTTCTTCTTGCTGGATATAAAACGTAGATCATCCATGTTCATCATTTGTCTAATATATTCCAATGCAAAAATTATGATTGGTACAAATTTTGGCAACCTATAGGGAGGAAAATCACATTCATAGATTATGATTTATGTGTAGTTTTGATAGAGGTACTAGTCTCCAATCTTAGTTTGTTTAGAGAGGTGAAGAATTCTTTTAATTCAAGTGAAATTCTGGGTATAATATCATTGTTGAGAAGACACAATGTCGTATGTAAAAATTGATTTACATAATCATTGAAAGAATAATCCTTTGTGTTATTTCTTACTAATGAAGTCCAATGAATAGCAAACTGAGTATTCCCCTCTGTATCTAATTTTTGTAGTGGAAATTTGAATCTACCTGCTTGGAAAAATATAAGTAAATACACAAGTACTAATTGATGCTTAAAAGCACCTTTAGTAGAAAACTTCAAAAACTAATCATGAATGCTCTCTGCCAGAAATTGACAGTAATTGAAAATGATGATGGATTATCACCGGCTGAAAATATTGATAAAAATTCTAGAATTACCTCATCAACCCACTCATCACTAGGGTAACCTAATAGGCTTGAAACCATAGAGATGACTTTCCTAGAAATTTATGAAAATATTGAAGAAGAGTAGGATGGATTGGTTCTTGGTAACTTGTAGTTCTCAGGTAAAAACTATTCAGATATCTTGGCTCTTTGAGGGAATATGAGTTTCTAATAGATCACCATGAGAGAATCTACATAAAAAATATGCATAGGGGCTATATATTGAACTTGAAGGATTTGTCATATTAAATCAGGAATGATAGTAAACAAGACTTCATTATTTTGGGAAATTACGACCCTCTCAGTGGGTAAATACCTTAAATGACACCAGGTGATGAATTCCAGGAAGAAATGGGTCCAGGGAAAGACAAATTGGGATAGGAAGGAGTCCCATATGTTAAATTCATCACTATCATCTAAAAAATTCTGATATTCCCAGTTATGGAGTTCATAAATATCAAAATCACACTAGGTTTCAAAGATTTTGTATTGCTTGTCAACAAGGGGAAATTCGTCCAAATTCCCTACGGGGGGAAATATTCGGCTTTCAACCTCTAATTTGGACTTTCCTTTGGACACCGACATGATGAACTTAGAATTTGTAGACAGGTGTATTGAATTACCAGGAATTAGTGATCGCTGGTGTGGAAAATGCTTGTCTGTTGATAAAATCCAATAGTACATGCATTGTTGCAAGAGGATGGAAGAAGAGGAATATGGAGGGAAGTAGAATGTTTTAAAGAGATTGGGTGAATTAACCATTTTTGGAGCGTCTAGTTAATGCACTAGACGTTGGCAGGAAGATTTATTAGTCATAACGGTTAATTAGTTGTTGGCAGGGAGATTTATTAGTCGTAATGATAAAGTGATGTGGACAAATGAGGGAATGACATGTGGCGATGTGTGAGGAGGTATGAAAGCAATGATGAGAGTGGAGTGAATGAGAGAGCGGTTTTTTTTTGGGGGTAGGTTTTTTTTGTGGTTTTGGCAGGGGATGGGGCGAAATGGTTGTGGAGAGGCCACATAGCCACGGGCGGAATTTTCAAAACAACTTTTCAGACCCCCCCCCCCAGTTAAACATCGATATCGCACGAGGGGGATCCTAAGTTTATCCCCCGCTATTGATCCGGGTGGGGGTGATCTCTGCCTTTGATTCTCACTCGGGCTTTATCATAAGCCAACAAAAATGTCACATGAATTCGCTTTGTTAACAATATATTAATTAAGCATTGATTAATTAACATAACAAATATTTAAACAATAATACAATTCTAATTGCAGTGACATTTGAACAAGCACGCTTATACTTTGGGATTTTCTTTTTATTTTTCTCATATATTATATTTAAATCCCATTTTATTTCTTTTCTTTTTGTATTTTCTTTTATATATTTTTATTTTTTTTCAACATAAAGAAAATGGAAAACATAACATGGTGAAAAAAATTACAAAATTGGCTCCATTTGAGGACTGCTTCCCCTATGGGATGCAGAGAACTTGCATATACATTTGCCTTCTCCTCGGGCTATGGAGTCTTTGCTGTGAAAATCACACTTGACAGTGAAACTTAGAAGAAAACCAAAAATTTACAATGAACAATGGATTTGAGCATTTTTAATATTGAATGTAATGTTTGAGATATTTCCCATTGACTAGCAATGAATAATATTTTCCTTCCAGGTTCTACAAAATAAAATTATTATTACCCTTTACTTCTGCAACGTTGAATGGTCCCAACCAGAAATTGTGAAATTTTCCATGTTTGCCTCTTTCCTCTCTTATGGTATCCCATCTTAAAACTAGATGATCTTGTCTAAAGTCTCTTTCTCTAGCCTTTTTGGCAAATAAAATTTTCATTTTCCTTTGATATTGTCAAAGTTTGAATTGAACTTCATATCTATCTTGATTTAATTCAATTATCTTATTGATTCTTGTTGAAAATCCACCAACCTCATAATATGATTCCTACAGAAATTTCATGACTCGAAATGCTAGTTGTGTGGGAAACATTGCCTTAGTTCCATAGATGAGTTGAAAAGGGGACTTGCCTATAGATCTTTTGGGTAAGACTTTGTTTGCCTAAACTACATATTTAACATGAATATCCCAACTCCTTTTATGATCTGCCAATACTTTCTTAATGACCTTAGCTGGACTTTTATTTGATGATTATGTTAATCCATTCCCTTGAGGGTAATAAGATGTATAATGATGTAATGAAATTTGGTATTTTTGACAAAACTCTATCATTTTAATACTGTTGAAAGCTTATGGATTATCTATGACTATTTGTTGTGGATAGTCAAATCTTGACAATATGTTCTCTTCAATGAATTTGATGACTATTGCATTTGTTGCATTCTTGACAGGAATTGCTTCTACCCACTTGGTAAAGTAGTCTGTAGCAATTAGAATCCATCTGTCTTGGTTACTTGATGTTGGAAATATTTCACCTATGAAATCTAATCTCCATTGTAAAAAAGGTGCTTGAAATAACACTGGAACAAGGGGTAGTACAACTAATCTCTACTTACCAGGAAATATATGACATGGAATACAACTTCTTACTTTAGCTCCAACTTGTGCAAATAATTTAGGCCAATAATTTGACAACTTGGTAATGATAACTTAGAAATGACTTCAACTTTAGATGAGTCTATCTTGATTCCATCTCCTGAAATATGATGACCTAAAACAATTCCTTCGTTAAACATCATGAAACATTTTTCATGGCTTAACGAGAGATTTATTTCTTTACATCTTATTAATACTTTTTCCAAATTCTCCAGTGCTTCATTGAAAGAATCTCCATAAACTATGAAATCATCCATGTACACTTCCACACAATCATGAGTAAGATCGGAGAAAATTCTGAGGACTTCTCTTTAGAATGTTGTTGGAGCATTGCATAATCCAAAGGGAAGTACTCGGTAAGCATAAGTTCCCTATGGACAAGTGAATGTGGTTTTCTCTTGATCTTCAGGGGCTACCTGAATCTGGTTATATCCATTGAACCCGTCCAAGAAGGAAAGATATTTTTTTTCCTGCTAATGTGTCTAAGACCTAATCTATAAAAGGTAGTGGAAACTGGTATTTTAATGTTGCTTTATTTAGTTCCCTGTAATCGATGCTATTATCACTCAGGTTGTTCCCTCAGAAAATTATAAGAAGGGAATACGGCCAAGGTAACCACAGACCAATCTTTTAGACACATATTCTAGCCAATCTGCATCTAGAGAGGGCTCTCTCTTTGTAATTTAGCTTTGTTTAAGGCATTTTAGGCTAGTTATGAAGTACAAGGGTTTTGTTCTGAGTTTTTGGATGGTGGTGTTTAGTAGAACTGTAGTGTAAGTCTGAGAAGTTCAGCCCATTGGGCTAATGGAGTATATAAGGATGAACTGTTGGATGTGGTTTCTTTGACAGAGGGTGGTATTATAGAGCAGGGTAATCAATTATGGAACAATTTATAGGCTGGAATTAGGTGGAATGAAGTTAGTGGGTGAAGGGAAATTAAGAATCCTTCATCATGTTGATAAAGGGAAAGTGAATGACTATAACCAAGAAGCAATTAAGAATTTCTTAGAATTTAATCAATATGAACGAACCAGGGGAAACAGGAGCAGTTAAGAATTCATGTTCATGCTAATTCTGAAGAAAACATTAATAATAACAGAGACTGAACACAGAGTGCCAACAAGCAAATTTTGGGTTATTCTTTTTCTCTGTTATTCAGATCATGAGACATATATGATATAGTAAACACAGAAAACACTAAAACATAAGTTAGAAGGGACTTATTGATCCATGAAATGATTCAAGAATTCTGTAGCATGACCTCAACACAAATTCCACATCCAGAGAGTCCAACAGCAATGTATTCCAACAGCTTCTGTATTAAAAAAAATCTTCTGAGTTACAACGCAGTCTAAGAAATTATCACCAAACAACCCCGAATAGTTTGCTTGGGGAGGTATTTATATAGAAATGTTACAAAATATCTCAAAGAGATAATATCTTTAGCAATAACTCATTCCACCTACTTAAAAGGAGAAGTAAATGATCTCGGAAATAGGGAAAAGATAAAAGAAGAAGTAAATGCTGATGTGCTGGCCGCTTAGTTGGTGAGATATGCCGACTGCAGGCTCAGTGAGTCGGATGGTAGCTATTTTCCATTGCAAATTCCACGCTGCTACGTGCCTTAGCTAGACCTTACTTAGTTCCGATGCGATACGCTCCGACCCGTATGACTGTGACTCATTTCTGTTCTCTGCATTATAGTGAATGGTTCAAAATTTTGCATTGACCAAAGACAACTTATAGGATTTCCAACATGCTTTGCCACCACTCTGGTCCTGGTATTTGATGTCTTTGTAGTTTTCTCAGAGTTTCATCGATTTCTGTGTACCTGGAGAAATTAGGTGGGGCAGTGAACAAATGCTTCACTTCGTGCTCTATGTAAAATAGATTTTCCAAATTGTTGTAGAGGGTTTGGCCAGATGGAAGGGCCTTCTCTACTGAAGTACTTGATGAAGCATTTACTTGATCAGCAACATGTTTATTTAAATTATGTTCATAGTCCTTGTGTTTCAGCATATGGTTATTACTTCCTAAAAGACTTGGCAAACCTTTTTGATGCAAGACTGTAAATTTTTCTGTGAAAGAATTGACCTCAACTTGCATCTCTTGGAACCTTCTCTCCAAATTTTGCATTAGAGTTCTCATGGTTAGAACTCTCTTGATTGTTAGAATGGTGTCTGTCCTGTCTCTGATGTCCAGTGTTGCTAGCTCTTCATTGGTTTTGGTATTCAAAAAATGTATTAACCTGTTTGCTTGTTCAGGCATGTGCCCTAATAAAGCTCTTATTTTCTGGATTTCCACCTGGGCCAGTCCTATTAAATCACTTTGCTCATAAATAGCCTGGACCGACCTCCACACATTACTAATGGATTGATTAATGTTAGTCCACAAAATTCCTTTGATTTCTCCCAGAGGTTTATCTAACAAGAGGTCCTTTTCCAAAACCTTCACCATATTTTCTAATTCTTTCACCTCTCTTGTCTTTTCTGCTACAGTGATCTTAGATTTATCATAGCTTATTTCCAATTTTGCCAATTTTTCTTTGATCCCTTTTACCTCTAACACTTGTAGTTTTAGCTCTTCCATTGCCTTAATTAGCTATTCTATGTTCATGCTAGTACCTGGTGTTGTTGTTGTTGCTGCTGCTGAAGTACCCATGGTGATTTCTGCAGCAGATACTGGGACAGTGGGAGGTGGTGCTATTGTAATTGTAGGAGGGGCAGTTCTGCTTGTTGGAGCTATTTCAAGTGGCTGGGAGGTCGAATCTCCCGGCTTCTCATGTAGTGATTTCTCCAACACCTGCTCTGTTTCATTTAATATTTGATTCATCCTCATCAGCAAATCCATCATGTCCTCCTCTTCTTTTTGTTGCACAACTTCTGTGGTTTGTGGATGCATAGTAATAGGAAATTTTAATTGCTTCCTGAGGGCTGCAATGTCTTCCTCTTTCTTTTTTATTAATGCCTTTATGCCTTTGGCATCTTTGGGATCATGTCCCATCTCAATGATAATCTCTTTCAAGGACTTGATTCTGTTATCCTTGGCTAAAGAGGAAGCCTTTTCTAAATCCAATTGGGCAGAGGTATTATTCAGTGAATTCTGCAATTTGTGGGCCAATAATGCTTTATCTGCCAATGTGGAGTAGACCATTTCTCCAATTTGCTTATGAAACTCAATCTAATCCATTGGATGAATGTCTTTAGCTAACACTTCCAGATTGGTCCTGATGTAATCAACAACTGACTGTGGCTGCTGCATTTTGGGCTTAAAGTGACTTAGGGTCATTTTTCCTTCTTGAATGTCATATGCTGCCATTAACCTTTGCTGATTAGTGGGGGCCATTTTTAGCAAGTGATTATAAAGTTAAATTCTTATTGTCTCATACTTTGCATTTATTTTAGTAAATGTTCTCTTGATGTCAGAGCCTTGCTTGCTTTGTGGCCTGGTGGATGAAACTTCCACACTATGTTGCCTTTCTAGCTCTTATTGGTATGAGCTAGTTGATGTGCCCACTATTGGAGAAGTCTACTGTTTGGTCATCCCCTCACCTCTTAGGCTGCCTGTTGTTTCTTCAAAAATTTCCTCTTCAGAGTGAGGATTTAACTTTTGCCTTTTTTCTCCTGGCTATTCTACTGGTCCACTCACAGGTGTTCTTTCCTCTCTGTCTCTTTTTTTGCCTCTTTCCTCATTTAGAGGAGTTTGTAGTGTAGGGATTTTAGGTGCCTTTGTCTATGCTGAAGGGGCTTGCCCTTGGCCTTGTTCCTTTGATGTAGTGGGCTGGTCTGTCATTGTCTCCTACTGTGTGTCTATTACCTCCTTTCCCTTAGCTGACCCTGTGCTGGCTTTTTGTGTGGGCTGCTGAGAAGTCTCGGAAAAGGATGTATCACCTCCTGTGTGTTCAGGTAGCTTGAAAGATACCTGTCCAAAAGAGTCTAGGTCAAGCATTTTTTCAAGCTCTTTCATAGCTTTTTCCATTTTTTCTTCCTCAGTAATATCTTCTATCAATGTACCCTCTACCCATCATTTTGATTGGAAAATTGCTCTATTTCAAGGAGCCTAGAATTTTTATAGGCTGATAGCTTGTATTTCGCTCTCCTATCACTTATGAAGTCATTTGGGTCATAGGGTACCCACCAAAAGCTCTTTTTTAACTTGAGATCTTCTCCCAATATTTTATCAGCATCTACCCAGGCTTCCTTCTTGTTAATGATAAAAGGGCCTAACTGATTTTTTATTTTCTACTAGGCCTTGAAAGTGAGTTAAATCTACATTGGTAAGTTTCCTGAAATATTCCAGCGCAAACAGTCTCATATGTACATATTTAGGCAGCCTATAAGGACACAACTCACAGCCATATATTCTGATTTCAGTGTGATTCTGGTAGAGGTACCAGTCACCTATTCTGTAGTTTTTTGGACAGCTGTAAAATCTTCTACATCTCAACAGAAAGTCTAGGAGGAGTTTTCATTAGTAGAGAGGAGACCAGATATATAAATAGGTCAATGAATTCACAGTAGGTATAAGGAGAGTCAAAATCATGGTGGAAGACTGAGGTCCAAAATATCACAGACCTTCTTTCTCCTTTGGAAACCAAATTTCTGATAGGAAACTGAAAATTGTCTATTTGATAGTATAAGAACAAATCATATATATAGGATGAGTACTTGAAGACTCCTTCTCTGTCTAGACTCATGAATTGCTCATGTATCTTGTTGGCTATGAAGGTGGCATAATCATATTTAACAGCAGGGGTCTGTCCTGGAGTAAATATAGACAACAAAACTAATGTGGTCTCATCAAGAAACTCACTTGTCTTGAATCCCAGGATACAGGATATCATATCAATAATGAATTTCCCAGCCTCATTGAACCAGACATGGACATAGGGAGGTGGCTCTTTGGGCTTGTTAGCGCTCGAATCTACCTTAGGATGAGGAAAGCAAAACTCGAGGTAACATCAAACCACGCTCAGCCTCGTAGCTAGCCCTACGAGGACAGGAGAAGTTTTCAAAGGAGCTGAGATGGCCGATAAGGAATACTGATTTTAGGCTAGTAAATTGATAGGAAATGAGGTTTTAAATAAATTTTTTGGTTTTATGGGTTGCATGGGACAAAGAACAGCTTGAATAGGGAAAAATAATCAAAAACACAGATTATCTCCTGAGGCAAGATAAGCAAGAAATTTAACATAAAATTTGAAATTATATGGAGTGAAAGACCGCTGCGAGGTTGACAAGGGCATAGAAGATGGATCCTTGTCAAACAGAAGAAAACATTAAATATGAACACTTCCTCAAGACATAGCAAATAAATTGAATTCTGCCTTTCTCACTTAAAAGTATTCATTTAGAAACGATTATGAAATGAAATGGAAACACAACAAGCTACATATGAAACAAAGGATGAGACAAATGTTAAATTTCATACCACAGGAATCTCAGGGGTCAGAGCTGCATTTTTTTATTAAAATCTCTGTCAAAACTATACAATAGAAGCTTTGTTTTTCTCCACGCACACCTCTCAGAAAAAAAAAAAAAAAATCTATTTTACAAATGTTTTTACATTAAATAAACTATGAGAGGTGTTAACTAATCGATGAAAATAAGGAGCAGTTACATCAATAATCATGAAAATAGGAAAACTCTGCTCTAAAAGGAATAGCGTTGTATTTGTTTGTTGATGACCAATGAATTGGTAGGACCTGTAGCTAGACTTTCTGAACTGTAGCTTGAAGACCCAAAATAGACCAACCAATTCGATTTCTGTGCTGGGAGAGTTATCTGTATTTAAATTTGGCTTTTGACTTTTATTCTCCCCCAAAATGTCACGACAAGTGTCTCTGCTGAAGGCACGTTTCCATGCTGCCACATATGTTCTTTAGATGAATCAAATGCCCACATATTGCAATGACTACCACGTTACATTTTCCCTTTGAATGAAGAATAACCTTTTAATAAAAATGGCTTCCATCGCACAATTGCTGCCTTCTGCTTTCCTTCACCAAATGTCAAGCTGCTTCACTCGTTGCAACAACTGTTCGACTACGTTATCATCCCACTACAGATTGGGACACCCAATGGCCTTAAGGCTCTCTAACGCCATGCAATATTCAACACCTTGCAACTCTTGTAATTCAGATCAATCATTAACATATAGTAATCGAAGTTTTGTGAGCTCATCCAGCCCCTGTATGCTTTTCAACATGACATAGTCAGCTAAGTACAACTGATGCAAAGATACCAAAATTTCTATGCTTGGCAGCTTCTCCAATTTCAACCCTTTAATCACCAACTCCCTAAGTTTTGCAAGACCACAGAGCACTTCTATTTTCTTCAAATTATTACAATCAATCAATTCCAACTCTAGGAGTGCATTTGACAATGTGGCAACCTTCTCCAGATAATGGAAAAAGCTTATGTGAATATGTTGAAGGTTGGGGAATACATCTGCATCAAATGATACCTCTGATATTTGTGTGTTGTACAGTCTTATGTGTTAGAGTTGAAATATGCATTTGTCAACTCAAGAGCCCAAATTACTGCATGTTCTCTGCCCAATCGATTCTATTAAACTCTCTCTTGCTCCTTCAACTCTTATAAATGGCAGTTGGCTTATGGGACAGTCGAGTACTAATTTACCCAACTGAGTCAATTGTCTAAACGAATCCGGAAAACATTTCATTGCCTTGCAATCCCGAAGGTTCAATTGCTTCAAATTCCTTAATTCACCAAGTAAAGGAGGCAGTGTTTCCAGCAAAGGGCTTCCTGTTCAACAATTTTTACAGCCAAATCTCTCTGGGTTTCAATATTTCCAAAACCATTTTCAGGTTCTATTGTAATCAGGGCAATCTCCTCTGTCTTTATGGTTTCCACTGCCTTTGCAATAGCAGGACAAAGTGTCCATCATTGACATAAACTCCACGCCTTCTTCTGGTCATCGAGTCTGTATTACTTTATTTGTATGACGTTGATCTTGAATTTGGCTTTGACTGCCATATTTACAATGGGAAAAAAGATTACACTATTCTTGATTATGCCAGAATGTATATAAACATTCTGGCTTCATATTACACATTAGGAGAATGACTAGCAGAAGCTATTCCCAGAGGCATAATTGAGATACTAACCATGATTTCGTCTGTGTGGAAACATCATAAAGATTCATCAATTGCATTGCCACCAACAATAGCAAAATTGAGCTGCGCAAGCAGGGTTCGACACTCAGAAATGTTAAAACATAATGGACTAGAAACGGAGGCTTGCACACTTAGGTGGAGAAGTGGAAAACCTTGTTGTTGCAATAGTCATAGATAATGTAGTTCCGATGCACCCATCGGAGCATTCGCCTTTGCTATGGAGAGAGGGAAGAATAAGAGGGCATATCCCACCACTTACTTCCAGTCTCATTAGCTCCTCCTTATTCGGCATTCAGTCCGTATTCATTTGCATCAATGTCGAAGCTTTTGTAAGTGGAGATGAAAGGAGAATGGCTCCAGTTTGTCTTCACCAGCCCGCCTTGTGTAGCCCAGTCGTCTGCATTCCAGATTGAGGAGGATACTCTCATTGGCTGGCTTTTTGGATATGGGACTCCTAGCCGCTCGTTGTTGGGGAATACCCGAATCAGAACGCTATCCACAAAGAAAACAACTTGGTTGTGGTTCCATAGAAAAGAATACATTTATCATTTGAAACAAAACTATTTTTAATAAAAAATAGTTTTGAACAAATATTACGCCCTTTGATAAAGGAAAACAGAATTCCGCTTAATGCACCATCAAGAAAAACAAAAATTATAACAGGTGTATACTATCCTGGATGCAAGGTGGGAGATGATGAACCTCTTGGGACATATTCATGAGCCAGCTGTAGCACCCCATCACCGCCTCCAACGTTTGTCCGACATACTGATTTGTATTCAAAATATGATTGTAATTTTTAAGGAAACCCATCATTTGGTTTATAAAATCCCTATTTGTAAGTCGATGGAGCCAATTTGATAAGAAACTAGGCGCAAAACAAAAATTTCTTGGTGCTGAGACTGAGTGTGTAGCGCCCGAACCCAGTGCACCACGCGCTCCTGATGTGTCGCGCCTATGTATTTTTACACTGGACAGTGAGGCTCAGTGCATAGCGCACCTCTGTGTGTGTAGCACACACCTTGTATGGGTAGCGCACGCCTATCCTTCTGATTCACACAAATGATTCACAAACATTCAGGGAATTAGCAATCAAATTAAGCTCAGGGGATTTGGAGAGGGGTCATACTTTCCATGACGTCATATCCATTGTGTGATTGACTTTTCCAGTGAACAGAGAAAGTTTCTAAAGCACTAGCAAATGGCATTAATAACTAACTCGGCATCCAGCCGGGAAGAAGCCGCCCAAACAGTATATACAAATTGTAAATTATCAAGGTTTGTTGATTAACATCTTTCACGGCGTCAGATACCCTATCCAGCAATTTCTCGATAGATTTTTGATTGGAATCTACCAGCATACACGGCAATGATGGAATGGCAGTTTTGACCATCGACTTCTTCATATATTCCTTCTCGATGTCATTGGCAAAGCAAGTAATTATCTATCCTAAAGACCAGAATTCTTGAACAATCTCCCAAACCCTGCTCAAGTTTTATATAACCTTTATTGAGCCTTTCATCTAAAAGTTTGTCATCCAGTTTATGATGGCCGAGATATTGAAACCAATTTATGGTGGCCGAGCTATAGAAATGACTTGCAATTTTATGCTCCTGGTTAGATTATCCAACCTTATTTGATGAAGTTGACACTTGTTTCAACTGTTCGCTCTGCTGTTCTGAAAGAAAATCCAGCAATGAATTTAACAGCCTTTTTATGCTATTGGCGCCGATCTAAAACAGAATCAGGTGTTGATGTGGAATTAGATCCCTTTGTCAAGCTCTGGACTCAAGAATTGGAATGACTCTTTTCTGGACCACAGTAACATCAGTGACTGCGCATAACAAGGAATGAACTTTGGAGAATTTGATTGGAGTGGGCTAACAAGATAGAGTCTAACATTGGCTCCAATGGTGATGGCAGCTGCCACTTTTTGGAGGTGCCAAGAACCGTAGATCTTTGGGAGAGCAGATAATGCCTCTATCCATTGGGCGATGGAATCATTATTTAAACAGATAACACAAGACTTCCGACTCATTTATGGACTGAAACTTGACTGAAATGCTTAAAAAAACTGACTCAGCAAACTTCAAACTAAACTGTAATGAAACTGGAACAAGATGCTCCCCTTTGGCTGCTTATTTATTTACAAAATCTACCCTACTATATTGTAAAAACCATAGATGAGGTAATACTGAAATGCCAGATCAACCATTCAAGTAAACCTGAGAGTGATGCCGCTTGAGAATGTTTCCACTAGGACACAGATGTGATTGCTGGCAGCCCTTCATGCACATAATGAGCATGGTCACGTAAAAGATAGCCTGATCTATTAATCAAACTGAAAAACATTTCCATGTATATTGCAATAGGATCGC
This sequence comes from Pinus taeda, assembly GCA_000404065.3. NCBI lineage: Eukaryota > Viridiplantae > Streptophyta > Pinopsida > Pinales > Pinaceae > Pinus > Pinus taeda. Next base: position 144,945 of record APFE030486406.1, on the reverse strand, counting down.
AAAAGCCAAACTCTGTTTGCTGCCCCACCTCCGCAATACATACTTCTAGCTGCACACTGTCAATGCAAACATCTGTAGGCAACTCTATTATTTCTTGTTTCGAAGGAGGAAGAGTTTCCAAGAACTTTTTAGGATCTCAGAAATCATATGACTGGATCTGCTCATTCAAATACTGAATCTCCTTCTCAAGTTTTTCAACAATTAACTCACAGACACCAGTTTTAGTTTCAAGAGGAAACTTTGGAGATTTCAAACATTAAAGGAAGGCATTGAAAAATTCGTCATTAATTTCAATATTCACTAACCAATCTCTAACTTCTTTTACAGCTTCACAAAGTGCAGGTTTTGCCACATACCTTACCATTGCATAAATGGATCAGCGAACACTGGAATTTCTAGATCGAGTTGGAGTCACCAGGTGAATGTTTCAGCCTTCATATGTGTCTGACTACTGTCCACCATCAGCATCAGATCTAAACTTGATTTCCTTTACTGGGGAAGTCCTCCCCAGTATGGTCGCCACTATGTTAGTGCTCGAATCTGCCTCAGGCTGAGGAAAGCAAAACTCGAGGCAACATCAAACCACGCTCAGCCTCGTAGTTAGCTCTACGAGGATAGGAGAGGGCTCTCTCCAGGTCTATCTCGGCAGAGAAGTTTTCAAAGAAGCTGAGATGGCCGATAAGGAATACTGATTTTAGGCTAGTAAATTGATAGGAAATGAGATTTTAAATAACTTTTTGGGTTTTCTGGGCTGCATGGGACAAAGAACAGCTTGAACAAGAAAAAATAATAAAAAGCACATATTATCTCCTGAGGCAAGATAAGCATGAAATTTAACATCAAATTTGAAATTATATGGAGTGAAAGACGGCTACGAGGTTGACAAGGGCATAGAAGATGGATCCTTGTCAAATAGAAGAAAACATTAAATATGAACACTTCCTCAAGACAGAACAAATAAATTGAATTATGCCTTTCTCACTTAAAAGTATTCATTTATAAATGATTATGAAATGAAATGGAAACACAACATGCTACATATGAAACAAAGGATGAAACAAATGTTAAATTTCATACCACAGGAATCTCAGGGGTCAAAGCTGCATTTTTTTATTAAAATCTCTGTCAAAACTGTACAATAGAAGCTTTGTTTTTCTCCACGCACACCTCTCAGAAAAAAATCTCTTTTACAAATGTTTTTACATTAAATAAACTATGAGAGGTGTTAACTGATCGATGAAAATAAGGAGCAGTTACATCAATAATCATCAAAATAGGAAAACTCCGCTCTAAAAGGAATAGCGTTGTATTTGTTTGTTGATGACCAATGAATTGGTAGGACCTGTAGCTATACTTTCTGAACTGCAGCTTTAAGACCCAAAATAGACCAACCAATTCGATTTCTGTGCTGGGATAGTTATCTGTATTTAAATTTGGCTTTTGACTTTTATTCTCTCCCAAAATGTCACGACAAGTGTCTCTGCTGAAGGCACATTTCCATGCTGCCACATATGTTCTTTAGATGAATCGAATGCCCACATATTGCAACGACTGCCACGTTACATTTTCCCTTTGAATGAAGAATAACCTTTTAATAAAAATGGCTTCCATCGCACAATTGCTGCCTTTTGCTTTCCTTCACCAAATGCCAAGCTACTTCACTCATTGCAACAACTGTTCAACTACGTTATCATCCCACTACAGACTGGGACACCCAATGGCCTTAAGGCTCTCTAACGCCATGCAATATTCAACACCTTGCAACTCTTGTAATTCAGAGCAATCATTAAAATATAGTAATCGAAGTTTTGTGAGCTCATCCAGCCCCTGTATGCTTTTCATGACATAGTCAGCTAAGTACAACTGATGAAAAGATACCAAAATTTCAATGCTTGGCAACTTCTCCAATTTCAACCCTTTAATCACCAACTCCCTAAATTTTGCAAGACCACATAGCACTTCTATTTTCTTCAAATTATTACAATCAATCAATTCCAACTCTAGGAGTGCATTTGACAATGTGGCAACCTTCTCCAGATAATGGCAAAAGCTTATGTGAATATGTTGAAGGTTGGGGAATACATCTTCATCAAATGATACCTTTGATATTTGTGTGTTGTACAGTCTTATGTGTTGGAGTTGAAATATGCATTTGTCAACTGAAGAGCCCAAATTACTGCATGTTCTTTGCCTAATCGATTCTATTAAACTCTCTCTTGCTCCTTCAACTCTTATAAGTGGCAGTTGGCTTATGGGACAGTAGAGTACTAATTTACCCAACTGAGTGAATTGTCTAAAGGAATCCGGCAAACATTTCATTGCCTTGCAATCCCGAAGGTTCAATTGCTTCAAATTCCTTAATTCACCAAGTGAAGGAGGCAACATTTCCAGCGAAGGGCTTCCTGTTCAACAATTTTTACAGCCAAATCTCTCTGGGTTTCAATATTTCCAAAACCATTTTTAGGTTCTATTGTAATCAGGGCAATCTCCCCTTTCTTTATGGTTTCCACTGCCTTTGCAATAGCAGGACAAAGTGTCCATCATTGACATAAACTCCACGCCTCCTTCTGGTGATCGAGTCTATATTACTTTATTTGTATGACACTGATCTTGAATTTGGATTTGACTGCCATATTTACAATGGGAAAAAGGATTTCATTATTCTTGATTATGTTAGAATGTATATAAACATTCCGGCTTCATATTACACATTAGGAGAATGACTAGTAGAAGCTATTCCCAGAGGCATCATTGAGATACTAACCATGATTTCGTCTGTGTGGAAACATCATAGAGATTCATCAGTTGCATTGCCACCAACAACAGCAAAATTGAGCTGCGCAAGCAGGGCTCGACACTCAAAAATGTTAAAACATAATGGACTAGAAACGGAGGCCTGCACACTCAGGTGGCGAAGTGGAAAACCTTGTTGTTGCAATAGTCATAGATAATGTAGTTCCGATGCACCCATCGTAGCATTCGCCTTTGCTATGGAGAGAGGGAAGAATAAGAGGGCATATCCCACCACTTACTTCCAGTCTCATTAGCTCCTCCTTATTCGGCATTCAGTCCGTATTCATTTGCATCAATGTCGAAGCTTTTGTAAGTGGAGATGAAAGGAGAATGGCTCCAGTTTGTCTTCACCAGCCCGCCTTGTGTAGCCCAGTCGTCTGCATTCCAGATTGAGGAGGATACTCTCATTGGCTGGCTTTTTGGATATGGGACTCCTAGCCGCTCGTTGTTGGGGAATACCCGAATCAGAACGCTATCCACAAAGAAAACAACTTGGTTGTGGTTCCATAGAAAAGAATACATTTATCATTTGAAACAAAACTATTTTTAATAAAAAATAGTTTTGAACAAATATTACGCCCTTTGATAAAGGAAAACAGAATTCCGCTTAATGCACCATCAAGAAAAACAAAAATTATAACAGGTGTATACTATCCTGGATGCAAGGTGGGAGATGATGAACCTCTTGGGACATATTCATGAGCCAGCTGTAGCACCCCATCACCGCCTCCAACGTTTGTCTGACATACTGATTTGTATTCAAAAGATGATTGTAATTTTTAAGGAAACCCGTCATTTGGTTTATAAAATCCCTATTTGTAAGTCGATGGAGCCGAATTGATAAGAAACTAGGCGCAAAAAAAAAATTTCTTGGTGCTTAGACTGAGTGCGTAGCGCCCGAACCCAGTGCGCCGCGTGCTCCTGATGCGCCGCGGCTATGTATTTTTACACTGGCCAATGAGGCTCAGTGCGTAGCGCACACCTTGTATGGGTAGTGCACGCCTATCCTTCTGATTCACACAAATGATTCACAAACATTGAGGGAATTAGAAATCGAATTAAGCTCAAGGGATTTGGAGAGGGGTCATACTTTCCATGACGTCATATCCATTGCGTGATTGACTTTTCCAGTGAACAAAGAAAGTTTCTAAAGCACTAACAAATGCCATTAATAACTAACTCGGAATCCAACCAGGAAGAAGCCCCCCAAACAGTATATACAAATTGTAAATTATCAAGGTTTGTTGATTAACATATTTCACGGCGTCGGATACCCTATCCAGCAATTTCTCGATAGCTTTTTGATCGGAATCTACGAGCTTACACGACAGCGATGGACTGGCAGTTTTGACCATCGACTTCTTCATATATTCCTTCTCGATGTCATTGGCAAAGCAAGTAATTATCTATCCTAAAGACCAGAATTCTTTAACAATCTCCCAAACCCTGCTCAAGTTTTATATAACCTTTATTGAGCCTTTCATCTAAAAGTCTGTCATCCAGTTTATGATGGCTGAGCTATTGAAACCAATTTATGATGGCCGAGCTATAGAAATGACTTGAAATTTTGTGCTCCTAGTTAGATTATCCAACCTTATTTGATGAAGTTGACACTTGTTTCAACTGTTCGCTTTGCTGTTCTGAAAGAAAATCCAGCAATGAATTTAACAACCTTTTTATGCTATTGGCGCTGATCTGAAACAGAATCAGGTGTTGATGTGGAATCAGATCCCTTTGTCAAGCTCTGGACTCAAGAATTGGAATGACTCTTTTCTGGACCACAGTAACATCAGTGACTGCACATAACAAGGAATGAACTTTGGAGAATTTGATTGGAGCGGGCTAACAAGACAGAGTCTAACAGGGCTGGTGATCTGGTCTCATAAATGTTTGAGCAATCCGGGTTAACTCTGAATTGGGTGGTTTGGGGCCCTCTTCAAGCAAGAATCCCATAGAAAGAGGAGCCAGAGGCTGAGTAGGTTTGAAGTGTAACATTTCATTTATGGACTCAGGAGTAATGTAAAAGAGGAAAGTGCCAGATGGAGTCATAACTACTCTTTGAGTAGGTTCATAATTGGCACAGCATAAGTGGATAATTTTTGGGAAAATATTGACAGAGGGGAGGTAGTATATGGGAAAATTGGATTCCCATATTCCATAGACATCAGCATTGTTCTGATAACTGTTCCTAATTTCAAAAAATGCTTGGAGGTGGTTTTTATCACCCATTAAGTCTTGAATCTGAAAATCTCTATCAGCTAGAGGCAACCACTCCAACTCTTTATGTGGTGCATTGAGGGGCACAACATTGAGGGCCATTGGCACGGGGGCTTCCATGTTTGCTCACTATGGTTTAGCTGTGGAAGTCGGGTTTTTGTAGTAAAAGTATGCAAACAACAGCTTTGGGGCTTTTCTCCGAAAATTACAGACCAAGCTCAATTTGAATTTAGCTCACCAGGTGAAATCTATAGAGAGAAACGAAATTTGCAGGGTCTTTAGTAAAAATGGGTAAAAGAGCATTCTTGGAGGTCTGGATATGGCAATTTTGGACTGTTTTGGCTTGAATTTGGCTCTTACAGGTACAATGTTTCCAAGGAAAACCAAAAATACAGGGTTTGGAAATAGATTTAAGGTAAATACCCGTCTTTAACAGTGCACTGTGTGGATTGCAGGTTGCGGGACGAGCTGGTGAACAATACTGTGGACTTGATTTGGCTGGGTGGTGAATTTTATTGTCAAGCAGCTGCTCTAGACGTAAACCGCATGCAATAGTTGTGCAGAGACAAACAAGTGAAATGAGTGAAAATGACGTTTTCACGGGTTATTTAACAAAAAATTGACTTTGGTGGGCTTTTGGCATTTTTTGGTCAGATGACATCAGCGTGACAGAGTATTTTGTCGTGTAGCAGAGACGGGGCAATGACGTGGTGGATGACGTCATCGAGGGCAGTAAGCGGTTTGGTCCCGCACTGCTTTAGTGGCTTAAGTGGTATCGGAGGAGGGGCAGCGAACATGCCGGGAGGGCACCGCATGTCCTTGGTATGGAGGGAATACCGCCGGCTCCCTGGATGATAAAGTTTAGGCATTGGAGGGCTTCCAATATCGATATGGGCTGTTGGATGGGGAGGCCCAGATCCAACGGTTGGCGGCACATAGAGTTGGCAGAAGACTATGGCACAGGGGCCCACCGTTTAAATAAAATGTTTTTTAATGCTTTCGGGGTTAATTCATTGGTTAGGTTTGCAAGGTGCTTAAAGCGTTAATTAACCAAATGTTAATTAAACTTTGGCATATGTGTGCACGAGGAGGGTTTAATTTAGTTATTGATTAACCTGGGTGGTTAATCAATCCCGAGGACGCTGATAGGGTTATTCACAGGTTTTGGATAAACCTTGAATCCCCTTTGATATAGTGTTATGGCTATAAATTAACCAAGGGCGGGATATTAAATTTTTTGGGGTTTTTCATGTATTTATATAGTACGGGTATGAGGGAGAAATATAGGGGTTATATAATATGGTTAGTAATTAATATGGGTTTATGAAAGATAGGCGCTAAGTTACAAAGTATGATAACTTAGGTTGAGGGGAGAAAAGAACTTTTACACAAGAAATGTGGCTTCTTTGCCTAAGAAAAATGTCATTTTACTTAAACCTTTTCATGAAATGGAGTGATCTAGGAATATTGAGTAGATCTCAATGTCCTTGGGAGAAGTTAGTAATTGATTTTAGGGAGAAGAGCGAGGGGAAGTTAGACATGCTTCATTTGATCTGACACCACATAGTTGCCATGGTACTTACGATAGTTAATAAGATGAATCACTCTTGAAAGAAAAAATTACTCATAAGCCTGCTTCTGCAACATCAAAACTGCCTACCCAGCCTATTATACCTAACATTTTTTCTTCCTTTTTCCTTGGGTGCATTTAAACTACCAAACCCTTTCTCTCTACTTTTCTTTCAACTGCCATCCTATCTAATTTTGCCCTTATTTCTTCCAAGGGCTTAGATTTAGCTGTTGAGCTCCTTTGCTTCTCTACCTAGCTAATCACCTACCAAGATTGAACACTTTGGACAGGTTTCATTCTCTATCTCTAAGACAAGAACTTTAAACATGAATTTGGCCAAGATTATGTTGTTTGGCCATCCATGAATGGTGGCATGAATCAACAGCTGCATACCATAAGATCATTGCAAAAATAGAATAACAGTGGCTTTTTTAACTTGCACACTTTCATGGTCTTTTGTTTGGGGTTCATTTCTTTCATTTTTTCTTTTGACCATCTCATTTTTCTTGCCCTTTGATTTTTCTTTTAGGGCACACCCTCTTTACATTTTTTATTTTTTTTATGTTTTCAAAATATGGAACCCTTTCAGCATGGAAAGGATGAATATATTTGGGATTTCACCAGTCAATCATGAAATATGACACCTATTGGTATAGGAGCATAACACTGGCTCCACTTGGGGATGGATTTTCTTGATGAAAAGTCAAGAAAAATAGGTCGGATTTCCTTATGTACACCTCTTGCTGCATTTTAAAATTTATTTATTTATTTATTTATTTTCGTTGTAAGTGAACAAAATATACAAAAGACCATGTAAAATATGCATATCTCTCATGAGCCGATCCAAACAATTACACCTCTGTTTTTCCTCTGAAATCTACTTCTGCTGGTTGTTTTTATTATAGTTATGACAGCTGCAATTTGTGAAGCTTAGGGCCTTCACTTCGGGGCTTCAACTTCAATAGACTTGCTATCCAATCCAAACCTAGACATTTATGAAATATAAAATATGTATAGGTTGAGACAAAAATAACTCATATGGTCAGCTCATAGTAGTGTTTGAGCATATTGCCATTAACTAGCCCTCCCTCTGCTTCTGCACCATCCAGGCTCTTTAAAAAATAAGTGTTGTTTCCTTGTACAACCTGGATGATAAAAGGTCCTCTCCATAGGAAGTCAAACTTCCCATGTTTTCCTTTATCTTCTCTCATTGAGTCCCATTTCAAAACCTTATCTCCCATGTAGAAATCCTCTGCCTTAGTCCTTTTATCAAATATCTTCTTGAGTTTTTCTTGTAGCACCTGAGTTCTCTGATATACCTCTTCTCTGGTCTGTTGTAAATGAATAGTCTGATTTATTCTTCTCTGAATATCATTGGGTTCTGCCTACACTTCTTGTAGCAACTTGATCACAGGGACTCCCAAAGATGAAGGGAATATGGCCTCCATACCATAAACTAGCTCATAGGGGCTTGTTCCAATGGATCTCTTTGTAGTCAATCTATCTGCCCATAGTGCATTGATAAGCTTTTTATGCCAGTTTTTCTTGTTTTCTTCCAATATTTTCTTAATGATATTGATCAGGTTTTTATTCGATGACTCAGCTAGACCATTACCTTGAGAGTAATAGGCTGTGGAATGGCCTAAGGTAATGTGGTACTTGTGACAGAAATTGATCATTCTCTTGGACTTGAAGGCTGCAACATTGTCAGTGATAATCTTTTCAGGATAGCCGAATCTGGACAGGATGTTGGTTTCTAAGAATTTCATGATCACTGAATCATTGGCTTGCCTGCAAGGGATGGCCTTTATCCACTTGGTGAAGTAATCAGTGGCAATAAGGATCCATTTGTGTTGGCCAGAGGATGGAGGGTGGATTTCCCTAATGAAGTCTAAACCCCATTTTTGAAATGGTCTTTCAGTGGAAATTGGCTTGAGGGGTAAAGGTAGAAGCTTCTTCTTGCCTTCAAAGATTTGGCATTTATGGCAAGAAATTACAAATTTCTTTGCATTAGCAAATAGAGTGGTTCAATAAAATCCATCCTTTAGTATTTTATCAGCATTTGATTTCCAATACAAATGTCCACCACAGTCCCCTGCATGCAGTTCTTTCAGAACTTTGTTAGTTTCATCCTTTGTTAAGAAATTCAGAAGAATGCCTTCATGATTTTTTCAAAACAAAGCATCATCTAAAATACAGAATTTTGAAGCCTTCATTTTCAGAAATCTTTTCTTAGTTCTGGATAATCCTGGAGGAGCCTGCACGTTTAGCAATACATAAATTATATCAACATACCAAGGTGATTGTAGAAAGGCTTGATTGCTCTGTGGAGTCACCATCTCCTGTTCATTATCCAGTTCATTGATATCAAGGGCTTGAAAATTGGTTTCAGTCATAAGTTTAGCTAATCCTTGTCCTTTTATCAGCTTGGTTGGTTTAATTTCCATGTCATATTCCAAAATGTTGGCTATCCACTTGCCACGTTTGCCTTCAATTCCTTCCTGAGTTAGGATATCTTTGACAACAATATTTGGCACATAAGCTATTACATGAGAGTATAAGATATAAACTCTGAAGTCCTTGATAGCTTTTACAAGGGCATAAGCTTGTTTTTCCATGATTTGATATTTAAGGGGTGCATCTCTAAGTGCTTTGCTGAAAAAAGCTATGGGTTTTTCATGTCCTTGATCATCTTTTTGTAGTAAGACAGTAGCAATAGTATGTTCTGAGGAAAAGGAAAAGATTATGAAGTCCCTATCAAATTTTGGGCTTGTGAGGACTGGTGTTTTAGTCAAAGCCAATTTAATCTCATCAAATGCTTGTTTGGCCTCTACTGTCCACTTGACCTTGGAATCCTTCTTTAACATGTTATTTAGCAACATGATTAACTCAGCCAGATTGGGTATGAACCTCCTCAAAAAGTTGATCTTCCCTAGCAAAGCTTGAAGTTCTTTGATATTTCTGGGATGAGGAACTTGCAGAATAACTTGTATTCTATCAGGGTCAATTCTTATGCCATCTTTGGAAATTATGTGGCCTAACAGTTTGCCCTCTTCTAGTCCAAATAATGACTTGTTAGGATTTAGTGATATACCATATTTTCTGCAGACTAAAAACACTTGTTTAAGATGATCTAGGTGTTGTTGGTCTGATTTGGAAAAGGCAGTGATATCAATATGACCAATAAATCATGAATTTCTTTAGCAAAAGCTATGTCCATTGCACGTTGGAAAGTTGCCCCTTCATTTTTGAGTCTGAATGGCATTTTCACATACTTGAAAGTTCCCCAAGGTGTTGTAAATGTAGTTTTATCTTGATCATCAGGGTGAACTAAGATTTGGTTGAAGCCTGAAAATCCATCCAACAGCGAAATCCTAGAGGCACCTACTACCCTTTGTAAAATGTGATCCATTTTGGGTAAGGGGTAGTGGTCTTTGAGAGAAACTTTGTTCAGGTTCCTTAAATCAACACACAGTCTGATTTCTCCTGTTTTCTTCCTAGTTGGCACTAAATTGGAGATCCATTCATAAAATCTAATGGGTGCAATTATCCCAGCATCATACATTCTTTTGACTTCTTTTTCGATTAGAGGGAGAAGTATAGGGTTGACCATTCTAATTTTTTGTTTGAAAGGCTTTTGATTTTCTTTGAGGGGTATTGTATGTTGGATAACAGAGGTATCATAAGGCTTGAGATCTTCATAACTCCAAGCAAACACATCTTGAAATTCCTTGAATAATTCAACATATTTAAGCTTTTGGTCAAGAGGCAAAGTTTCAGCCAGTTTTATCATTTTAGGATTATGTTCAGTTCCTATGTTGCAGTCTTCAATTTCTGCATTTAGAGGCTGCATTTTAGGCTTCCTTGAAATATCATTAGCATCAAAAATTTCTTCCAGGGGTGTTAAACCTATGGGTAAATAATTGTCCTTTAAATTAATGACCTCAGATTCCCCTTCAACAGCTTCATCAAAGTCTATTCCCTTAAGCTCTTGCAATTCTTCGCTGGTGAATCTTGTTGGATCTAATATTTGGGTTGCTACTTCAGATGAAATGCGTGTCTCAATTTTGTGCATTTGTTCAACTTCACAAACAGTGCTGGTGTCTATATATGTGCTTCATCAAAGTCTATTCCCTTAAGCTCTTGCAATTCTTTGCTGGTGAATCTTGTTGGATGTAATATTGGGTTGCTGCTTCAGATGAAATGTGTTTTTCAATTTTGTGCATTTGTTCAACTTCACAAATAGTGCTGGTGTCTATATATGTGCTGGAAAGTTCTTCTTTTAAGGCCAGGAAATTGTTTATTTGAGTGTCATTGTCAAACACCTACCAGTTTTTTACATTGTTAGGTACAGATGGCTTGTGTTTAATCTCTGCTGTAAAATAATTATTAGGCTCAAATGGCAGTTTACAAGTACTAGCAAATGTTGCCAAACTGTGAGCATGCAAGTTGTGTTTCCTTGGGATTTTAGCCAGCTGTGTTTCTAAGAAGGTATTGAGTATTTCAATTGCTACAGCTCTATAAGATCTTAACCTGAGATCATTTGTGAGAAAAGTTCCTTTCATTTCTTGGATAACTAGATCAAAGTCTCCCGAAATTGATACCCTAACTGCCCCAAGGCTTTTGATCACTTTGAGCCCTAACAAGAGGGCTTCATATTCAGCCATGTTGTTAGTGCATCTAAAATTCGGTCTGTATGCATGTCCTTCAGCATGATCATTTTCCAAATACCAGCCCCTGCTCCTAGTTTGTTCACAGATCCATCGAATTCCAAATACCAAAGGTTTTCATGTTTATAGTAAGGATTTGGAGTCTGAATGATTTGTTTTATGGGCAGACACACTTCTTTGTTTTCAACTGGTTTTTCTTGGTGGTCTGATATATCATTGTTTATAGAAGTTTTTTGCTCTTGAACACTAGATTTCTCATTTATAAAAAATTTCAGCTCTAAAGCCAAAGCATTGACATTGGTTGGGGGGGAAATTTCATCATTGTATAGTATGAAGGAGTCCATATCCAAATGGATGGAATAGATGGGAAAATTCTGAGGTTTCTCTTGACTTCTCACTACATACTTCATCAAAGTCTCTTAATATAAGTTCTTTTGTTTCCCAAAAACTGAGATGGTTGCGTAAGACATGTCCAACTGTAATGATCCTTGCAGTTTTGCTCCCAATGACCTAGACAACAACATTCCATATTTGGGTGGAATATCAGCTACCACCACATCCATTAAGATGGTTTTGGCTGGGTATTGAACTAATGATACACATAAGTCTTTGATTATTCCTAGACATCTAACCTAGCTTGAATCAAAAGAAAACAAGTCTTTGTATGGCCTGGTGATATCTAGGTCCAGCTTCTCCATTACAGATTTGGGCATCAAATTATGAGAATCACTTGAATCAAACATCGCATTGTGGAGTATCTTATCATGAATGTTTAGACTTACATAGAAAGGAGGAACACCTCCATCTATTGATTTCCCATTTACTTCAGGGCCAAATATTAATTCGGGTTGGTCATCAAGGACATTCACTGCATCTTTATGTTCTGAAATTTGAAGTGATCCGTTGATTTGTTCTCTATAGACATGATGCTTAGCCAGTTCTAAAAGTGGAATGACTATTTTTAACTTGCCTATTTCGGTCTCACGGTTGAAAGGTCTTTCAGTTTTAATTTTGGCATTTCGGGCAGCAAGGCTTTCCTTTTCTGTTGTATTTTCAGCAGCTATCTCTTTTATCGATATCTTATTATGATTTGAAGTCGTTTCCCTGTCAATTTTTGTAGGTTGTTTCACAATTTCTTTGGAATGAATGGAAGCTAAAGATTGTTTATCATGTTCTTGATTATCTGAAACATCCTCAACTATTGGATTGTTTGAGTTGAGAATTGCCTTAGGAGGGGTTTGTGTAGGAGAGTTCTTGTTTTTTGCTTTAGTAAGGTTGTTTGGTTTCTTTCTGTTTATTGTCATCAGGGACGTCTATTCTCCTAATTCTCAGGTTAGATTGTTTATGGAATTCATAGACAGCTGTGTCATATCCTTCTTTAAAATCAAATGATTCCCCTGATTGAATTTGGAACTAGCCAAGAGTGTGAGCCTCTTGGTCCTCTTGGGTTAGGAAAATTTTTTGTTCACTATTGAAACCCATTAAGTTAATCTGAGTATCTTCTGTGGGCTCACTAGAGGTTGAGGTTTCAGCATAGTTCTCTTGAAATGGAGGTATAATGTTTTGGTCAGGGCCAACCTTTGCAATGTTCGAGTTCTGGTTTTTTCTAAAGTTTGGATTTCTTCCAGCGTTACTTGGTTTCCCATCCCAAGATGATTTTCTTTCAATTGTTTCTACCCTATCCCAAAGTCTATCCATTCCCTTAATGATGGCATCTAATTTTTGTTCAAAAGCCAAGGGTTTTTCTTTGATGGGTATCCTTCTTTCAGCTCTGGCTCGAGCTCGATTGGAAATTAAGTTGGCCTCAACACTCACAGCTATGCTCTGCATGTCTTTTAAGCTTCGAGGGGCTCTTTCCCTAAGCTAGTATGCCATGTCAGAGTCAAATCCATCAGGGAATTTGATCAAGGCCAAGTCTGGTGGAGATCTTAAATTCTTAGGAATAGCATTGTATACATTGTTAAATCTGGTGCAGTAATCTTGCACACTTTCTTGTGGACCTCTCTTTAAGTTTTCATATTCTGCTAAAATATGGAGAGGGTCTTTTTTCTTTTCCCATATGTTCAAGAAGGTCTGATAAAGAGACTCTGAATCATTGATAGAGTTTGCAGGAAGTGACCAAAACCAGGTTCTTACATATCCAATTAAACTTTGGACAAAAACTTTCATTCTTACATCATCATCATCAACCTCATAGTTTTCAAAATAATCCATTATTTTCTTGGTGTGTTGTTGAGCTGTCTAAGTGCAAGTACCATCAAAATAAGTGATTTTTCTCTGATAATCTTGAGGCATAGCCCCTGGATTAGTAGGTAACTACAGGGGAGCATATTGGTTGCAGGGATAAATGTAACAGCTAGAAGAGCAGGGATAACAGTTGAAATAGGTGTTGTGAATGGGGGAGTGAAAAAGGTAGTTTGAATTACTGAAGGTGTACTAGGAGAGGCAGCAATAATGGTGGAGAGGACTACTGTTGTTCCAGCAGTAAGCTCAGAATGGGAAAGGTTCTGCTGATATATGTCAAGGGATGAGCTAGCAGAATGTTCTTGGCTCTATTGGCTTCTAAGTTTCTTGTGAATGAGATTATAATTTTGAAACATAGGTGGGGGATTGGGATCTAGATTTGATCTAGTGTAACATACCTTCTTCTTTGGAGCTAGCTTCTGAATGTATTCTTTGGGTTTTCCTTGAAATATTTAAAAGACAAAACTCTGGCTAGTGTCTTTCTAGGAAGTTTAAAAATATGGGAGTTTGAATCTTCCTGAAAATGTGTTGAAACAAGGGACTAATCAAGTGTTTGAGACAACTGTTCAAAGCATAAAACTAGACCGAAGATAGACTGAAGCAGCTTTTATTTACTCCTGTAATTGCATAGCAAAAGTAGTTTCAAAGGCTTCCTGGCTAACTTCAGGCTCCATCTTTAGCTTTAATAAATCAATAGCAGTAGCAAACAATTGTTCATCCCTAACGGAGTCGCCAATGATGTTATCACTCAGGTTGTTCCCTCAGAAAATTATAAGAAGGGAATACGGTCGAGGTAACCACAAACCAATCTTTTAGACACAGATTCTAGCCAATCTGCATCCAGAGAGGGCTCTCTCTTTGTAATTTAGCTTTGTTTAAGGTATTTTAGGCTAGTTATGAAGTACAAGGGTTTTGTTCGTAGTTTTTGGATGGTGGTGTTTAGTAGAACTAGAGTGTATGTTTGAGAAGTTCAGTCCATTGGGCTAATGGAGTCTATGAGGATGAACTGCTGGATATGGTTTCTTTGACAGAGGGTGGTATTACAGATCAGGGTAATCAATTATGGAACAATTTATAGGCTGGAATCCGGTGGAATGAAGTCAGTGGGTGAAGGGCAATTAGAATCCTTCATCATGTTGACAGAGGGAAAGTGAATGACTATAACCAAGAAGCAATTAAGAATTTCTTAGCATTTAATCAATATGAAAGAACTAGGGGAGATAGGAGCAATTAAGAATTCTGTTTATGCTAATTCTGAAGAAAACATTGATAATAATAGAGGATGAACACACAGTGCCAACAAACAAATTCTGGGTTATTATTTTTCTCTGTTATTCAGATAATGAGACATATATGATATAGTAAACACAGAAAACACTGAAACGTAGGTTAGAAGGGACTTATTGATCCATGAAATGATTCAAGAATTATGTAGCATGCCCCTTAGCACAAATTCCACATCTAGAGAGTCCAACAGCAATGTATTCCAACAGCTTCTGTATTAAAAAAAATCTTCTGAGTTACAACGAAGTCTAAGAAATTATCACCAACCAACCCCGAATAGTTTTCTTGGGGAGGTATTTATATAGAAATGTTACAAAATATCTCAAAGAGAAAATAGCTTTAGCAATAACTCATTCCACCTACTTAAAAGGAGAAGTAAATGATCTCAGAAATAGGGAAAAGATAAAAGAAGAAGTAAATGCTGATGTGCTAGCTGCTTAGTTGGTGAGATATGCCGACTGCAGGCTTGGTGAGTCGGCTGGTAGTTGTTTTCCATTGCAAATTCCACGCTGCTGCTTGCCTTGGCCAGACCTTCTTTACTTTTGATGTGATACGCTCTGACCCATATGACTGTGACTCATTTCTGTTCTCTACATTATAGTGAATGGTTCAGAATTTTGCATTGACCACAGAAAACTTACAGGATTTCCAACATGCTTTGTCACCACTCTGGTCCTGGAATTTGATGTCTCTGTAGTTTTCTCAGAGTTTCAGCGGTTTCTGTGTACCTGGAGAAATTAGGTGGGGCAGTGAACAGATGCTTCACTTCGTGCTCTATGTAAAATAGATTTTCCAAATTGTTGTAGAGGGTTTGGCCAGATGGAAGGGCCTTCTCTGCTGAAGTACTTGATGAAGCATTTACTTGATTAGCAACATGTTTATTTAATTTATGTTCATAGTCCTTGTGTTTCAGCAGACGGTTATTACTTCCTAAAAGACTTGGCAAACCTTTTTGATGCAGGACTGTAAATTTTTCTGTGAAAGAATTGACCTCAACTTGCATCTCCTGGCACCTTCTCTCCAAATTTTGCATTAGAGTTCTCATGGTTAGAACTCTCTTGATTGTTAGAATGGTGTTTGTCCTGTCTCTGATGTCCAGTGCTGCTAGCTCTTCACTGGTTTTGGTATTCAAAAAATGTATTAACCTGTTTTCTTGTTCAGGCATGTGCCCTAATAAAGCTCTTGTTTTCCGGATTTCCACCTGGGCCAGTCCTATTAAATCACTTTGCTCATAAATAGCCTGGACAGACCTCCACACATTACTAATGGATTGATTAATGTTAGTCCACAAAATTGCTTTGATTTCTCCCAGAGGTTTATCTAACAAGAGGTCCTTTTCCAAAACCTTCACCTTATTTTCTAATGCTTTCACCTCTCTTGTCTTTTCTGCTATAATGATCTTAGATTTATCATAGCTTATTTCCAATTTTGCCAATTTTTCTTTGATCCCTTTCAACTCTAACACTTGTAGTTTTAGGTCTTCCATTGCCTTCATTAGCTATTCTATGTTCATGCTGGTACCTGGTGTTGTTGTTGTTGCTGCTGCTGAAGTACCCATGGTGATTTCTGCAGCAGATGTTGGGACAGTGGGAGATGGTGCTGTTGTAACTGTAGGAGGGGCAGTTGTGCTCGTTGGAGCTATTTCAGGTGGCTGGGAGGTCGAATCTCTCAGCTTCTCATGTAGTGCTTTCTCTAATGCCTGCTCTGTTTCATTTAATCTTTGATTCATCCTCATGAGCAAATCCATCATGTCCTCCTCTTCTTTTTGTTGAACAACTTCTGTGGTTTGTGGATGCATAGTAATAGGCAATTTTAATTGCTTCCTGATGGTTGCAATGTCTTCCTCTTTCTTTTTTGTTAATGCCTTTATGCCTTTGGCATCTTTGGGATCATGTCCCAGCTCAATGATAATCTCTTTCAAGGACTTGATTCTGTTATCCTTGGCTAAAGAGGAAGCCTTTTCTAAATCCAATTAGGCAGAGGTATTATTCAGTGAATTCTGCAATTTGTGGGTCAATAATTCTTTATCTTCCAATGTGGAGTAGAACATTTCTCTAGTTTGCTTATGTAACTCAATCTGGTCCATTGGATGAATGTCTTTAGCTAACACTTCCAGATTGGTCCTGATGTAATCAGCAGCTGACTGTGGCTGCTGCATTTTGGGCTTAAAGTGACTTAGGATCATTTTTCATTCTTGAATGTCATATGCTGCCATTAACCTTTGCTGATTAGTGGGGGCCATTTTCAACAAGTGATTATAAAGTTGAATTCTTATTGGCTCATTCTTTGCCTTTATTTCAGTAAATTTTCTCTTGATGTCAGAGCCTTGCTTGCTTTGTTGCTTTCTTTGTGGCCTGGTGGATGAAGCTTCCACACTATGTTGCCTTTCTAGATCTTGTTGGTATGAGCTAGTTGATGTGCCCACTATTGGAGAAGTCTGTTGTTCGGTCATCCCCTCACCTCTCAAGCTGCCTATTGTTTCTTCAAAAATTTCCTCTTCAGAGTGAGGATTTAACCTTTGCCTTTTTTCTCCTGGCTGTTCTGCTGGTCCACTCACAGGTGTGCTTTCTTCTCTGTCTCTTTTCTTGCCTCTTTCCTCATTTAGAGGAGTTTGTAGTGCAAGGATTTTAGGTGCCTTTGTCTGTGCTGAAGGGGCTTGCCCTTGGCCTTGTTCCTTTGATGTAGCGGGCTGGTCTGTCATTGTCTCCTGTTGTGTGTCTATTACCTCCTTGCCCTTAGCCGACCCTGTTCTGGCTTTTTGTGTGGGCTGCTAAGTCTCGGCAAAGGATGTATCACCTCTTGTGTGTTCAGGTAGCTTGAAAGATACCTGTCCAAAAGAGTCCAGTTCAAGCATTTTTTCAAGCTCTTTCATAGCTTTTTCCATTTTTTCTTCCTCAGTAATCTCTTCTATCAATGTACCCTCTACCCACTCATTCTGATTGGAAAATTGCTCTATTTTAGGGAGCCTAGAATGTTTATAGGCTGATAGCCTATATTTCACTCTCCTATCACTTATGAAGTCATTTGGGTCATAGGCTACCCACCAAAATCTCTTCTTTAACTTGCGATCTTCTCCCAATATTTTATCAGCATCTACCCAGGCTTCCTTCTTGTTAATGATAAAAGGGCCTAACTGATTTTTTATTTTCAGTTGGGCCTTTTTCTTTGTACTACAAAAGTGAGTTAAATCTGCATTGGTAAGTTGCCTGAAATATTCCAGCGCAAACAATCTCATAGGTACATATTTAGGCAACCTGTAAGGACATAGCTCATAGCCATATATTTTGATTTCAGTGTGATTCTGGTAGAGGTACCAGTCACCTATTCTGTAGTTTTTTGGATAGCTGTAAAATCTTCTGCATCTCAACAGAAAGTCTAGGAGGATGAGTTTTCATTAGTATAGAGGAGACCGGATATATAAATAGGTCAGTGAATTCACAGTAGATATAAGGAGAGTCAGAAACATGGTGGAAGACTAAGGTCCAAAATATCACAGACCTTCTTTCTCCTTTGGAATCCAATTTTCTGATAGGAAACTGAAAATTGTTTGTTTGATAGTATAAGAACAAATGATATATATAGGATGAGTACTTGAAGACTCCTTCTCTGTCTAGACTCATGAATTGCTCATGTATCTTGTTGGCTAAGAAGGTGGCATAATCATATTTGACAGTAGGGCGCTGTCCTGGAGTAAATATAGACAACAAAACTAATGTGGTCTCATCAACAAACTCACTTGTCTTGAATCCCAAGATATAGGGTATCATATCAATAATGAATTTCCCAGCCTCATTGAACCAGACATGGACATAGGGAGGTGGCTCTTTGGGATGGCGATCTGGTCTCATAAATGTTTGAGAAATCCAGGTTAACTCTGAATTGGAATTTTGGGGCCCTCTTCAAGCAAGAACCCCATAGAAAGAGGAGCCAGGGGCTGAGTAGGTTTGAAGTGTAACATTTAATTTATGGAATCAAGAGTAATGTAAAAGAGGGCAGTGCCAGATGGATTTATAACTGCTCTTTGAGTAGGTTCATAATTGGCACAACATAGGTGGATAATTTCTGGGAAAATATTGACAGAGTGGAGGCAGTATATGGGCAAATTGGATTCCCATATTCCATAGACATCAACATTGTTCTGATAATTGTTCTTGATTTCACAAAATTCTTGGAGGTGGTTTTTATCACCCATTAAGTCTTGAATATGAAAATCTCTATCAGCTAGGGGCAACCACTCCAACTCTTTATGTGGTGCATTGAGGGGCGCAACATTGAGGGCCACTGGTGTGGGGGCTTCCATGTTTGCTCACTGTGTTTTAGCTATGGAAGTCCGGTTTTTGTAGTAAAAGTATGCAAACAATATCTTTGGGGATTTTCTCCAAAAATTACAGACCAATCTCAATTTGAATTTAGCTCACCGGGTGAAATCTATAGAGAGAAACAAAATTTGCAGGGTCTTTAGTAAAAATGGGTAAAAGAGCATTCTTGGAGGTCTGGATATGGAAATTTTGGACTGTTTTGGCTTGAATTTGGCTCTTACAGGTACAATTTTGCCAAGGAAAACAAAAAATACATGGTTTAGAAACAGATTTAAGGTAAATACCTGTCTTTAACAACGCACTGTGCAGATTGCAGGTTGCGGGACGAGCTGGTGAACAGTATTGTGGACTTGATTTGGCTGGGTGGCAAACTGTATTGTCAAGCAGCTGCTCTGGATGTAAACCGCATGCAATAATCGTGCAGAGACAAACAAGTGAAAATGAGTGAAAATGACGTTTTCACAGGTTTTTTAACAAAAAATTGACTTTGGCAGGCTTTTGGCGTTTTGCGGTCGGATGACGTCAGCATGACAGAGTATTTTGTCGTGTAGCAGGGACGGGGCAATGACCTGGCGGATGACGTCAAAGGGGGGGGGGGGTCAGTCGGGGGCGGTAAGCGGTTTGGTCCCATACCGCTTTAGCGGCTTAAGTGGTATCAGAGGAGGGGCAACGAACATGCCGGGAGGGCGCCACATGTCCTTGGTATGGAGGGAATATCACCGGCTCCCTGGATGGTAAAGTTGAGGCATTGGAGGGCTTCTGATAACGATATGGGTCGTGGGATGGGGAGGCCCAGATCCAACGGTTGGCGTCACATAGAGTTGGCGGAAGACTATGGCGTGGGGGCCCACCGTTTAAATCAAATGTTTTTTAATGCTTTCGGGGTTAATTCATTGGTTAGGTTTGCGGGGCACTTAAACTGTTAATTAACCAGATGTTAATTAAACTTTGGCATATGTGCACGCGGGGAGGGTTTAATATAGTTATTGATTAACCTGGGTGGTTAATCAATCCCGAGGTCCCTGATAGGGTTATTCACAAGTTTCAGATAAACCTTGAATCCCCTTTGATATAGTGTTATGGTTATAAATTAACCAAGGGCAGGATATTAAATTTTTTGGGGTTTTTCATGTATTTATATAGTACGGGTATGAGGGAGAAATATAGGGGTTATATAATATGGTTAGGAATTAATATGGGTTTATGAAAGCTAGGCACTAAGTTACAAAGTATGATAACTTAGGTTGAGGGGAGAAAAGAACTTTTACACAAGAAATGTGGCTTCTTTGCCTAAGCAAAATGTCACTTTACTTAAACCTTTTCATGAAATGGAGTGATCTAGGAATATTGAGCAGATCTCAATATCCTTAGGAGAAGTTAGTAATTGATTTTAAGGAGAAGAGCGAGGGGAAGTTAGACATGCTTCATTTGATCTGACACCACATAGTTGCCATGGTACTTACGATAGTTAATAAGATGAATCACTCTTGAAAGAAAAAATTACTCATAAGCCTGCTTCTGCAACATCAAAACTGCCTACCCAGCCTACTATACCTAACATTTTTTCTTCCTTTTTCCTTGGGTGCATTTAAACTACCAAACCCTTGCTCTCTGCGTTTCTTTCAACTGCCATCCTATCTAAGTTTTCCCTTATTTCTTCCAAGGGCTTAGATTTAGCTGTTGAGCTCCTTTGCTTCTCTACCTAGCTAATCACCTGCCAAGATTGAACAGTTTGGACAGGTTTCATTCTCTATCTTTAAGACAAGAAATTTAAACATGAATTTGGCCAAGATTATGCTGTTTGGCCATCCATGAATGGTGGCATGAATCAGCAGCTACATACCATAAGATCATTGCAAAAATAGAATAACAATGGCTTTTTGAACTTGCACACTTTCATGGTCTTTTGTTTGGGGTTCATTTCTTTCATTTTTTCTTTTGACCATTTCATTTTTCTTGCCCTTTGATTTTTCTTTTAGGGCACACCCTCTTTACATTTTTTAATGTTTTGATTTTTTCAAAATATGGAACCTTTGCAGCATGGAAAGGATGAACATATTTGGGATTTCACCAGTTAATCATGAAATATGACACCTATTGGTATAGGAGCATAACAGATGCATACTCTCCATTTTCCGTGTTTCTTAGGAACAATTACTAGGGGTGAAACCCACTAACTATTGGATATTGGATAGATGAAATTTACATTTAACAATTTCTGCAACTCTTCCTTAACCATTTCTTTTAAATTTGGGTTCATTCTCCGTTGAGGCTATCTAACCGGTCTTGCATTCTGTTCAATGTAGATATGATGTATGCAAGTTTTAGGATCAATCCCTCTCATGTCAGTGTATTCCCATGCAAAAGTAGAAGAATGTTTCTGTAAAATCTATATCAATTGATTCTTTTGCACTTCTTCCAGGTTTTTATTAACATTCAAGGTTTTTCCTGGAAAGATTTCTATCAAGGAATTCCCAAATTTTTCCATGGAGAGCAATGATACCTGTTTAGATGAGAGATACTCATTTCGACTATGATCATAATGTGAGGAAGATTCATTATTTTCCAGTAGATTTAGAATTTGGTCTTCCTCTCTTACTTTTTCAGTAGTAAAAATAGGTTGTATATCTTCTTCATCTTCTATCCATTCTTCAATTTCTGTATCTATTGTTGTTCTTGCAGGAGGATATAATGTAAATTTCTTTATAGAATTTCCATCTAAGATAAACATGTCTCCTGATCTACAACCGATGAAAGCATCAACTGTAGCTAACCAAGGTCTTCCTAAAATTAATGGATGTCCTCCTAAATTATTCTTGGGTGTTAAGACCATGAAATCAACAGGATATTACCAAGAATAAAAGGATACACAAACATCTTCCAACACACCATTAGGTTTAATCACAGACCTCTCTACTAATTGCAATAAGGTTGGTGTGTATTGAAGGTTAGGAAGCCTAAGTGTGTCCAAAACTTGTTTACTCATTATGTTTATGGTTTCTCCTAGATCAATCATTATGTTTGGTATTTCAGTTCCATTGATGTGAATTTTTACCATGGGGCTTCCTGGATCTAAGTATTTTTGAATTGTCATCTTCTCCATCATAATGTTTGCAATTTTTCCAACTAGCTGAATTCTTTTTATGTCTTTTCTTTTTCTCCCTAATCTTTGTGTATTTAGTTCCTTAATTGTTTTTGCAAAAATTGGTATTTCTTTTATGGCTTGTAATAAAGGAATCTTAATACAAACATTTCTCAATTCATCCATCATATTGTAATAAGGCAATATAATTTGTTTTTATACTCCATCAATTGTCAACCATTTGGGGAAAGGTGGTCTAATTGATACCGAGGGTTGTTCTATGATGGGAGTGTTTATCGGAACATCTTCTGTTTGTTTTTTCTCCTTTTGAGGAAGAGAGGTCTCCTATTCTTCTGATTGGTTTCTGTGTTTTTGAAGATTTGACCTTGTTTCATGAATGACAATAAGGGATTTTCTTGGTAACACTCTTCCAGACCTTAATTGGACATTATTTAGGTCTAGTGGAGTTATTACATAAGTTTGAGAATTTTGCCCCTCCATGTTGTACACAGGTTGTTGTGGTATTTTATTATTAGGCTTCAGAAGTGGTTGAGCGGGTAATTGATTTGGTTTTTGTGGAAATGGTAGGGAGAGATGTGGATTTTGATTATGAACTGGAATTTATGGTAATTGCTTAGCTTGGTGAATTTGATTAGATGGTGGTAGAAATTGTGGTGCAAGGTAGGATGGCAAATATTTTTTATATTGAGCATAGGCTCCATAAGGATTTTTCCATCCTTGATTCCAAGGCTGTGACTATGGCTGAGCCCAAGGCTACCAAGCTAGATTCCAATTATTTTGTGAAGATAGAGAAAATTGTTGTTATCTGAATCCTTGTGATTGATTTGGTTGGGGATTTTTCCATGGTCTTTTGGCTATAAAGTAGAGAGGGTCTATTGATTTTGATATTCCTTCATCGTTAAATACAACCTTGATACCTGGTAAGTATGGACATTCCTTCATATCATGATTGTCTACACATATGACACATGTTTCTATGGCTTTTGAATTTAAGGGACACTCTCTTAATTGAATTTAAGGTATCATTTTCAGAATTTTGCTTGTTTTGTATTTAAAGGGTGTCTATCTGCTCACTTAGGCTCCCTAAAATATCTATTTTGAAGGTATCAAGCAAATTTCCTAATTCTACCCTGCTGACTGTCTTAGCTGCAAATTTATTAATTCTTGACAAGAGAGGGTATATAGGACTCCTTCCAACTTGTGCTTTACCCTTGAGATATGTACACATAAATCACAAATATCTACAAATGGTAGTTGGGAAATATCTCCCTTCCCAGTTAGGTTAAGGAAGATCCACTCATCTTTAATAGCTCTGAGTAAGAGGGATTTGAAGGTTTCCTAAGAAAGCCCCTTTCATTTGTCCCCATGTTGTTATAGAATGCACTCTTAGACTCATGAACCATTTTAATGCTGAGTCTTTTAATGTAGCAAGGAACAATTTTAATTTTTGAGCATCATGCAGATAGTCATATGATCGACATAATACTTCAAATTCAAAGAGAAATGTCTCTGGGTCTTCGTTTCTTTTTCTGTGGAAATTAGGAAGAATTGAGAGTGATATATTTTTCATTGTGAGGGTTGTATCTTCATCAAGAATAGGAAATTCAGAAGGATCTTGGTTTCTTTTGCCTCTACCCCCTCCTCTATTCCTATCTCCACCTCTACCTCTACCCCTTCCTCCAATCCTATTTTCCTCGCCATGGACATTGTGTACCTCTCTTCCCCTTCTTCAGCCATGATAGATTCTTCAGAACTAATATAGTGTTCTTCTAATGTCTCTAGTTCCTCTATCAATGGTTGTTCAAAATAAGTTTCATGTTCCTCTTCTTCACTAGGAACTTCTAATTTTTCTCCCAAATTTTGCTCACCAATGGAGGATAGAAAAATTACTCTTGTAGTTGACAATGTAGGATTTTCTTCAATTACAGCTTCAATAGAGGAAGTAGGTGAAGTTTTGGATTGGATTTCTGATCTTGAGATTTTAGGAAGCCTTTGTCGACCTCTAAATGGAATTCTGGTTTGAGTAGGTGGTGTGGATTCTCAAAATCGTGGTGAAGTGAGTGGATTGTGGGAATTAAACTTCTTCCTCGCTCTACAAATCTACCTCTAGAGTCTCTATCCCTATGCATATCATATTTTTTTTTTTCTTAACTTCTATTTGTACTTCCCCGGCAACTGTGCCAAAATGTTTGGCCAATTTAATGTCTTTAAATTGTCAATCATAAAATATCTACCAGGCTAGGTATATTGATGAAGTACAAGTGTACTATATGTGCTAGAAGTTATTTCTTATGTCATTATGTTCTTGTTAGGGTCTAAACTTAAGATTAGTATGGATATGGTGTCGTTAATTATACTAATGTCTTAATCCCTAAAGTTATCAATTAATTTCCTAGGAGTTATTCTCTATTGAATCAGTTTATGGATAATATGAGAATGATTCTAGATTTACTTGTGTTAGATTGTTTTGGATTTTTCTCTTGAATTTCTATGCCGTAGATCTAATTTATTGAGTGCAAGAGAAATATATTCTATGAAATTGTAAAGGAATACTGTCTGAATTCAATTTTCAATGAGAAGGCTCTCACGCTTTTACTTATTCAATTTCTTCCAAACAAGATATTTTGAATAGCAACTACACTATGAAGTAAATATAGTTGGAATACACTAGATAAAAGCAAATGAAATAACCATACTGTACTAGATAAAAATCAACTCAAATAGCATATTAAGCTAGGTATAAAGCAAAGGGAAGTGATCATGCATATAACGATTCACTGGCGAACTCATAATACTGCATTTCTTCACAAAAATAGAGTATTCAAGTAATGAGAGAAATCTAATAGCATTCGGTTAAAGACCTATTACTGATCGTAGGGGCCCTCCATGAATCAGTCCATAATCTCAAATAAATGTAGTGCATACAAACATCAAACCAATTCTATTACTTGCAAAACGATATGTAACAAATTGTTTCAAGGATTACATCATCCGGCGCACACCCAAATACAGTGCGGCCATAGTTTTTATAATAATTCTTTGGCATAACAACATGAGCATTTTACGCCTAGATATTTTTATTTCAATCATACTATATCGCTAAACATTCTATTTTATATTCCAAAAGAAAATCGATAAGGTTTCGATGAAACTTAGATTCTGTTCCGGTGATAATCTTGTAGTTGACTTTGGGGTTTGACCATGATATACTACGATCATCTTGATGAATTGATTCAAGGGAATAGGAAGGAATCCACTAGTGGACCATTCCTTATCCATCAGTATCCTTCTTCATTGAGCTGGAGCTTCTGAACCTTGCAAACAATGGAGGCAGCTGTAGAAATTTGGATTAGCTGCAAAAACAGACCAATTCTATAGCCAAATGCATTATTTAACAAAACAATAAGGTATATAGGCAAACATGAAGAAGAAGACATGTTATTTTTCGCCTTTAACAAAACCTTGTGTTTATGGTATTATTTAGGTGATAAGTATAGGAAAAGAGAGGAAATATAGACAAAAAAGGGATGTCAAGGTAAGGAAATCTTTGGACTCTACATTCCCCCAGGCTGGAGGTTTTGTATCTCCTCATACACTTAATCATTGTCAATCACTTGTGCCTTTTGATAATCACCTCCAAGTTTCACTTTCTTCTTCTTTCTGATAGCCACTAGCATCCTGGTTTTTCTCATGAGAATTTTGTATTTTGAGTTGATAATCTCTCTTTGCATTGTCCTATTTTCCTTCTTCAGTTTTTTGTTCTTTTTATACCACAAACTCAAATGAAAGATGAGATTGTCACTTTTTGCAATCTAGATCTCACTTTGTGCCTTCAATGCTTGATTCTCATTCTTGAGATATTTGTTCAATGTTTCTAACTCAAAAATCTCTTGCTTTAAAATGTTTGAGGCTGAGTGTTCTTGTGGTTCATTTAACTAATTGCTTCCTTCTCTAGGACTTTGAATTGTTTCTTTAGTTGTTGTCTCTTTTCTTTCCAATGACTCTATATAGTCATAAATCTTCTGTTGAATAGTGTCAACACCCAGACTATGCATGTAGGAATTTATCTATAGATCAGCTAGCTCTAATACCATGTAGAAATTCTCACTATGATCACCTGATAATGCAATATACTAAAGCAAAATACTTGATCTACTTCTACAAACAAACTTGCGAAATCTTAATCTATTTTGAGCAAGAACAAATAGAACACGTATAACAGAGAAGAAGAAATCATACACATGAAACACAAAAGAATACTCTGCGGAAAGCCTCAACTAAAAACCATGCTATTTGTATTATCATACAAGTGGAAATATCTCAGGATTACAGAAAGCTTTAGCACATAAGCTATCCAGCTCTCAGTACAATCCCTTACTACTACTCATAGACAGAATAGACAACACATATGCCTTCCTTCAGTCCTCCAAGCCTTTTATTTAATTGTGCAGTTTCTCCTGGGTCCTCCAGCTGCAACCTGTGTGATTCTCACCTTACGCACAACACTGACCTCTAAAATAACTGCTCAATCCTGAAGGAGATAATTCTTTCTGCATGGTTGAGTTTCCTTTATGGGAAAAATCCTCCAACTGATAGTACATTGTCCCTTCCTTTAATCTCAATTGGGTCTCTGTCTGAAATGACATGCATGAGTTATTTATGGGAGAATATTCAGTTATCTGAAGTGCATCAGTTACATGCATACATGCATTAACTAACTAAACTCACAATTAGTTCAACAAACTATTTGAACTAATTTAACTGGACTTAACCCAGTTAACTGAGCTAACTAATAACAACTCAAATACAACTCATCCTTATCTCCTTAATTAAGGGATAACTTCCTCAATCAAAGGGATAACTATTGCATGTCTTCACAAAGACTTCATGTTTGATTTTATCCAAATAATTAACTCAAGATGAATTAATTAGTTATTTTACAAACCACTGCTAAGATCAAATTCAAATTTTACTTCTCAATTTTAGTTCAGGGACTAACTAAAATTAGAATCTATCCCGAAATACTATTTATAGCAATGCTATTTTTACCACTTTCATTTTTCATTCCTTGTTGCTATGTCCAACACTACTACCTGAAATCCTATTTATAGCAATGTTATTTTTAGCATTTCTTTTTGCTATTTCCAACACTCCCTCTCAACAAGAAATGCATTCAACTCAAACCCGATCCTGAACCTTTGGAATGTTCTACATGCAACACTTCTCCCAAGTGTTGTTGCTCCAACAACTCTAGAAACAAAAAAACCTCCGAACTGACCTCCCTGTTGGGCTAGAAACATCCTCTAATGCTGAAGCTTCCTCTGCCATTGACAAGTGGTCCCTCTGTGATCTCTAAGTTGCTGCAACACTCCATGCATATCGCACCGTTGTACACCTCTTTGTGCCATCTTGCACTGGTGCAACACTCCTGTGCCTCTCACATTGTTGCAGCTTGCTAGCTCTGCACTGTCTTGAGATTCCTGCATTGTAGCTCTCTCTGCCGCTCCATTCACATCTGTCTCTACCCACTTAGCCAGTCCTGCTACTCTTCATCGGCGCTCCTGTAGCAAGGTATAATTAATGAGGCTGGGTACCTCAATGATTCTGCCCCTATTCCAACCTTCTTGGGACTATCACTCCACATCGCCTCACCTCTGACTTGGAGGTATGGATGCATGTGATCCCTCTGCCAACTTGGCTTGAAATTTCCCCCTACTAGAGGTCTCTGCATGAGTGGATGCCTCCACTCAGTCTCCTCCTAGCTTCTCTAGTTGTGGTTACTCCACAACCTCCTGAAGCTGTTTCACCAATTGTGGCTCCTCCACAATTGTCTGAGACTTCTTCTGGTGCTGCATGTTGAGAGGTAATGTACTCTCCATCTCAACCACCAAGTCCACAATAGTTTCCTTACTCCTCAAGGCTTTGCATGCATCTTGAACCTCAAGAGCATATAGGTTCTTGACTCGTGAACTAATCTACTTCACCTGTCTCAACCATTCCCTTACTAAAGACTACATCATAGCCTTTTTCTTCCAGCATAGCGATGGACACAAGATTCTTCTTTAGACCCAATACCTACTTTACATCAGTCAGGGTAATGCAAGCTCCATGCTCCCTCTGAAAAACATATGTGCCTACTCCTGAGACAATATACTTTTCATTATTACCCATCGCTATGAGTATCTGGAGATATTTCTCCTCCAAGGTACTAAACAAACTCTTATTGTTGGTCATGTGGAATGAAGCTCCACTGTCAAGAAACCAACGACATCCCACCATGGATGAAACCATGCACGCGAAGAGGGTGAAATCCAACTTGAACTGTGAGGCCAATACTTCACCTTTAGATCCTTCCTTGGATCTCATCTTGGATTTCTTCAGTGGACAATTTGTAGCAAAATGGCCCACCTCATGACAATGAAAGCATTGCACTTTCGATTTGTCAAACTTCTTCCCACCATGGGAAGAACTCGATTTTGGATGAGAATCCTTCTCCTTACCTTTCTTTGCCTTACTCGCTAAGGCACAGTTTTCTTCATCCTCCTTGGATGAAGAACCATCTTTGGTGCTTCTCCTTATATCCTCCTACGTCAGATCCGACCAAAGTCATTCCCAATTTGGCAGTTTCTCTCTTCCATTTACCGAGCCTTGGTAGCTATGCTAGCTCTTAGGAAGACCGAGGAGAGCAATACTCACCATGTCATCATCGACTGTCATGATCCCTACACTTCCAAGCTCATCCCTGCAGGTGGTGAGCTTGTTCAGATATGTAGAGATCGTGTCGCCTTTTTCACACTCGATTTTCCAAAGCTTGTCTTTCAGCACCAACTTCCCCTGATGGTTGTTGTTCTAATATAGATCTTTCAATGTTTTCCACATTGAAAATGGTGTCTCCTTCCCATGGAGTCTTGAGACAATGTGCTCTTGAACTCCCTCCAGGAGGATTCTCCTCGCTCTAGCCACACATTTCTTCCATTCTGCCAATTCTGTAGCATTAGCCACTGCTGGCTTGGGACTTCTTAATCAATGAAGTCCTTTAGATCGTTGTCCTCTAATACTGCTTCCATGTAATCCTTCCAGTCTATATAATTCGAGCTGCCATCAAGGGCATACTCGAGTCTTAAACCGCTAAAGGCCATTGGTGAAATTGAGATGTGATAAGAACTCGATTTCTATATTCAGGAACCTCAAACGTAAAACTTCTCCCTTCTTATATATTATTCTCTCCTTTGATCACCTTTTCTCTAATACCATGTAGGAAATTTCTGCATAGATCAGCTAGCTCTGATACCATATATAAATTCTCATTGTAGATCACCTGATAATCCAATATACTAAAGAAAAATACTTGATCTAATTCTACAAACAAACTTGTGAAAGCTTAATCGATTTTGAGCAAAGATCAAATAGAACACATATAACAGAGAAGAAGAAATGATACACATGAAACACAAAAGAATACTCTGGGGAAAGCCTCAGTTAAAAACCCCGCTATTTGTATTATCATACAAGTGGAAATATCTCAGGATTACACAAAGCTTGAGCTCACAAGCTATCCAGCTCTCAATACAATCCCTCACTGTTGCTCATAGACAGAATAGACAACACATATGCCTTCCTTCAGTCCTCCAAGCCTCCTATTTCATTATGCAGTTTCTCCTGGGTCCTCCAGCTGTAACCTATGTGATTCTCACCTCACACACAACACTGACCTCTGAAATAACTACGCAATCTTGAAGGAGATAATTCCTTCTGCATGGATGAGTTCCCTTTATAGGAAAAATCCTCCAACTGATAGTACATTGTTCCTTCCTTTAATCTCAACTGGGTCTCTGTCTGAAATGACATGCACAACTTATTTATGAGAGAATATTTAGGTATCTGAAGTGAAACAGTTACATGCATGCATGCATTAACTAACTAAACTCACAATTAGTTCAACGAACTATTTGAACTAATCTAACTGGACTTAACTCAGTTAACTGAGCTAACTAATTACAACTCAAATACAACTTATCCTTATCTCCTTAATTAAGGGATAACTTCCTCAATCAAAGGGATAACTGTTGCATGTCTTCACAAATACTTCATGTTTGATTTTATCGAACTAATTAACTCAAGATGAATTAATTAATTATTTTACAAATAGCTGCTAAGATCAAATTCAAATTTTACTTCTCAATTTTAGTTCAAGGACTAACTAAAATTGGAATCTATCCTGAAATACTATTTATAGAAATGTTATTTTTAGCACTTCCATTTTTCATTCTTTGTTGTTATGTTCAACACTAGTACCTGAAATTCTATTTATAGCAATGTTATTTTTAGCATTTCTATTTTTAGCATTTCTTGTTTCTATTTCCAACAATGCACTAGGCTTCTTAGAGGTGGGTTGCAAGGTAGCAGTGACACTCTTGGTGATGATTTTGGTGACCCTTTTGGAGAACTTTCAAGGTTTTTTGTTGGCTCGTTCTTAGTTGGATCATTTTTAGTTGGCTCGTTTTCCTCGAGATGAATGTATTTTGTAGCTTTCAAGATTATTTGTTGCACTGTGCTCAACCTTGTGCTCCTCCTTAGTCTTGAGGTTTGTAATCCATGTACTTTCCTTCTTGTAGTCTCTAATTTTTCTTCTTGAGGAAGGGTCCTGGTTTGTGGTATTTCCTTCAGTCTTTTGCTAACTTTCTTCCTTCGAAGATTTCCCTTTTTCTTTCTCTACAAGATATCTGCTATGGGTAGCTCTTCTTCTGATAATTCTGAGTGAGTCTAGGTTTCCTACTCTTTACTACTTCTATTGTTCTCTTCCTTCCTCTGGGGGTCCTACTAGTGCTGGCTTGTTTTGGGGATCTTACTTCAAAATGGTTCCTTATCAGAAAACTTTCTTAGTTATCCCCTATACTCCAAAGATGGAACTCAACCAATATCTTTATCAGGCCATGATGATACATGGTATTTTCTATAAATAGAATTCTCTTTTGAACGTTTGTGGACATTTTCTTGAGACTATTTAAGAGAAAATAAGGAAGATTCATTTGGTGATCTTCAAGAAAATGCATCATCATCCTAACATGGTAAAAATACATATACCCAAACTGACCCTCACAGGTGACAAACTTTTGAAGTATAAGCAATAAATTTCTCCATTTACTCTTAAGGGTTGTGCTGGGAATACCTTTCTTGAAGACAGTGGTGTCCATATTTGGATTTTTCAGGAAGACCTTCCAATCTTCTCCATTAATGCCCCTGTTCTTGAACCATTTTCCCCACTCCTTGGTAATTCAGTAGCTTCTCCGATCATGGACTCTATTATGGTGATCTTAATGTCTCCTATTTCGGCTTCAGTTCCATCAAATGAACATGCAAATGTCTTTGTCACTTCCCTGAGAAAACCATTGAATTTTTCAATGAACTGCAATCATTGTTTCTTTTGCAGCAACGCCTTGGTCTGAGGGTATCCCTTCAAGAATTTCTTCCCTGTTGGCTCGGTTCGAACAATGATCCCCATTATGGAGGATGATTTGCCTCAAATACTAGTTACCTTGACAAGAGAATGGTGTTGGTATGGTTTTTCTAAGTGGCGGAAGGACGGAGTGGCTATGAAAGTTCATAGGAGTATAAGAACATGTAGATTATAATAAGGGTTATAGGAATGAATCAGACTATTGGGCGCATTTAAAATGATGATTCGGTGATTACTTCGGCGGATTCGGAATGAGGACGTGACATGACTTTTAAGTGGTGGATTATGATGTTTTGTTAGGCCACCATCACCCTTAAGTTGTAATGATTTTGTTTTAATTTTCGATAGTACTATGTCTTCTTAGTCATATATGCAATATGTCAATTCCTATTGCTAAATTAAAGTAGCACATATCTGTGATCCACTTTTCTAACCTTGTTTGTTGTTTAGAGATCCCATGTAGGTACTTTGCTCCGTCAGTTGTCTTTCAATTCAAATCACCAAGTGTCATTGTAGGCTTAATTAAAAAAAAAAATTAGGCTGCAGAAACTTGTCGTAGCTACAAAAACTTGTCGAAGCTGCGGAAAGTTACTGATTCTACAGCTGAGGAAAAAAGCTTTAATAAAGGAACTTTGTTATTTTCTTTTTGAAACGAAAATTTGGAGTGCCAATAAAAATTGGTTTTCACTCTAAATTTTTTGTATAAACCTGCCAACAGCATGTTGGCTTTCATGTTTATACCTTATTATTATTATTATATGTATATATACTTATAATTTACTTATTATTATTAATATTATTTTATTAGAAAGTAAACTGAGTAAAAATTTATGTGGAAAAGAAGAAGAATTCTTCTTGACCATTTTCAGTTCTGAATTATATTAGGACACTTTAACAAATTCCTCTTTTTTCAATGGCTTCTAGTTCAATCTGAGTCGATTCCATTTATTAATAGAGGAACTTTCTCTTCATCAATACTCCTAATTCTAACTACACCATTGTCAAAAAACACTTTTGACTTCATAAGGTCCAAGCCAGTAGGTTTGGAATTTCCCTTGAAAATTCTTGAATTTGAAATTCCTTTCTTATCATGCCATCTAGATATCTGTTGTTGAACTAGGCTAATTCTCTAGAGGGCTTCTTGTCTAATTTCATCAAGTTCATTTAGTTGTCTCATCCTTTGCTTCTGTGCTTCTGATAAGTCAAGGTCTAAGTAGACTGTTGTCTTATAGGTCTAGATCTGGAACTCTATCTAAAGTAGGACTTGCTTTCCATAAACAAGTTCATAGGTAGTATGTCCTATAGTATTTATCCATGTAGTTTTGTAGGCCCATAAAGCTTCTGGAAGCTTTTCCACCCAATCTTTTCTGTGTAGATGTACAGTCTTGGTAAGGATTGCTTCAATCACCTTCTTTGTGGACTCAACTTGTCCATTGGTTTGTGGATGGTATGGAGTGGACTTCCGATGTTTGATTTTGCATTGATCCACAAGCTTCTGCACTAATCTGGATGTGAACTATGTTCCTTGATCTGTTACAATTTCTCTTGGAACACCAAAACGAGTAAAAATATCCTCAAAAGGAAATTAAACTACAACATATTCAGTAGCAAAAGGAAGTGCTTTAGCTTCTACCCATTTAGTGACATAATTAGTACATACCAGAATATACTTCTTTTGATTTGAAGGTGGGCTGATTGGTCCAACAAAATCTAGTGCCCACTTCTCAAATGGTTCGATGAGTACCTATGGTTGTAGTGGAATTTCTTTTGAAAGAGTGGGTTTGCCCATTCTTTGACAAGTGTCACATCTTTTAACATATTCTTTGGTGTCCCTGAAAATGGAAGGCCAATAATATCCTAAAAGAAAGATTTTGTAATTAGTCCTTCTGTCATAAAAATGTCCCCCACATGGCTCATCATGGCAAGCTTTAAGTATTTCTGGTATTTTGTTTTCTTGAACACATCTTCTAATGATGAGATCTAGTCCTATCTTGTATAACTCTTCATTTATATAAGATGTGATATTGTGGACTATTCTTCTCTTTTCTCTAGGAGATAAATGAAATGGCATTTTTCCTGTAGCTAAATAGTTAGCAATATCTGCATACCAAGGTGATTTAGTAGATACTACAAAAAGATATTCATCAGGAAATTTATCCTCTATGGGTTGATCATTATTTTCATTTTGTATTCTAGATAAAATGTCGACAATTGTATTATGCTTTACTAGCATATCTAGAATGGTTATGTTGAATTCTTGTAACAGCAAGATCCATCTGGTTATTCTTCCATTAGTAACTAGTTTATTCATTAGGTATCTGATAGCAGAATGGTCTATGTGAACAAAAGTTTCATAGCGAGTTATGTAATGTCTGAATTTGTTAATGGGGTAAACTACAACTAAAAAATATTTTTCAGTTATAGTATAATTTAACTATACGAGACTTAAATTTTTACTAGTATAATAGATTGCATAAGGAGTAAGATCTTTCTATCCCAACACAACTCCTAAGGCTGAATTTGAAGCATCCGTTGAGATATGGAAAGGAAATTTCCAGTTAGGTCCTTTTAAGATAGGTGCTTCAGAAATTCTCTTTTTCAAAGTTTCAAAGCCAGCTTGACATTCAGAATCCCAATTGAATTCACAGTCTTTGGTGAGCAATTTAAAAGGTAGGGATGAAATTTTTGTGAAGTTTTCTATGAATCTTCTATAATATCTAGTAAAACCGAGAAAACTTCTAACATCTTTTTGACAACTTGGCACTGATAACTTATAAATGACTTCAACTTTAGATGAGTTGATCCGGATTTAAACAGGAACACAACAAATTACAGAGATAACCATAAACACAGAGATGCAACGGAAATAATACTTCATTTCATTAATGTAAAATATTGAAATATGCCTACAAACAGAAATGGAAATAAACCAGCTATAGCGATGGTAGCTTATCTCTCAGAAGAGATGTGGCGGCTACATGCCTCTGAACTGTGTTACAATGAGGCTTGAAGGTCTATTTATTGTTGAGAAACAATGGAAAACCCTTCACATCCCAAAACCTAACCTTAGAAGATGAAACGCCAAATTGTGGGCCCCTTTTGGGTAAATTGATACATCAATTTCCTGGGGTCGTAACTTTGGCATATGATCTCTATTTGACACGTACAATAGCTTGTTAGAAAGATCTCTCCAGGCACTAAAGCTTTGGGAAGGGAAACATTGGTCCAAAGACCCATGTTCCCCCCAAATTTACCAAAAAACATCGTTTAGGGTCTCAAAATGGTTCTGAAAGTTCAAGACCCGAAAAACTGTTAAAAGTAGTAAATTGTGCTATAATTAAGGAAACTGAAAAACTGAAAGAGATAGTTGTGGGGGTCCAAATGGGATAGGTGGGTGGCCACCAACATCTACCTGGATCATTCCTCCCCCCTTAGTAAGCAATGGTCCCCATTGCGTTGAGTTCCTCCATTTGCTGAACTTGTTCTGCAATGTCTGATGTGTTCAGTAATGGTGGGAAGCATGGTCGAGGGCATTCCACATTGAACACTCGGTGCAAGCGAAGGAATGGAGGATTGTTGTGCTTCAAAGCATTGTTTCTCATGGGCTTGGTAATGCTGTAAGAACCATGTCGAAGTGGTCTGAGCTTCTGATGGGTTCTAGTAAGGCGTTCTTTCTGTCGATGCATCCAGACTTTGTTGCCCACCTGAAACTTGTGTGGTACCCCTGTGGGCGAGGAGAAGTTGTTCCTGTGTTCTTTCATGACCATATCCCTCTGTTATTGTTGCTGTGTGGAAGAACCCTTTTCGGGGGTCTTGGATGTGGTGACGATCTTCCCCTTACTTTGGGAGCGAACTAGACAGAAAATGAATTTCCTAGTCTAGGAGATGAGCTTGCTACCTTTCTTAGCAGTGATAAAAAAGGTGGCGATAGGTGGGGCTACCTCCGGTATCCTGTATAATGAATTATCCAAAGAAATAATGACAGCACAAGGCCTTGACTTATACACATCATTTCACCTCCACAAGTATGGTTGGCCTAATAGTACATTGCAAACATCCAGAGGTGTAACATCACACAATACCTCGTCTATGAAGGGCTTGATGCCGTAGGGAAGGCGACATCATTGGCAAAATTTGAGATCTCGTCCTTCGTGAAGCCACCCGATACTGTACAGCTATGGGTGTGGTGTAGTCGGTAGGCCCAACCGCTTCATGACCTCTGCTGAAATGAGGTTCTTTTGGCTGCCACTATTGACAATGAATTGCAGCGATGAACCCTTCACCCACATCTGTGAGTGGAAAAGACGTTCCCCCTCCTCTGGATCTTCGGGCTCATTTTTTCTGGATCTTAGAAGTGGCAACAATGGTGCTGGGATCTGCATCAATGATCTGCTTCCCTTTGCCATTCCCCTTGCCAAGTTCTGGCTCAGGGTCGGAACATGCATCTAATTCGGAAGCCTTCAACTCGACCACCAGTAACTGCTTGGTCCGACACTCACTTGTGTTATGAGTGGGACACTTGTGGAACTCAGACCACTTTCCTGTGTCCTTCTTTGGCTTCGTGGTGTTGTTATTTTCTTGTGGCTTCGACGGGTTGTCTTGGGTCACCCCGCCTTGGCTTTGTCCTTTGGGCTTTAGATTTGCAGATCCAAAGTCTCGCTTTTTCTGTTTGAACTTTTGCTCAATTTTGACAGCGTATTGGTATGTCGTGCCGAGCGAGGAGATGTTCAGGAACTCCATCTCTTCCTGGATGTATCTGTGTAGGCAGCCGTAGTATTTGAGTACCAGATGGAGATTAGAATCTTTGATACCCAACTGTGTGCGAAGGGTATGAAAAATGTTTGTGAACTCTGGCACATCTTGGTCCCTTCCCTATTGCAGCGTGGTCCATTTGATGTATTTGTCCTCATAGATTTTGACAGGGTAGT
>APFE030486406.1:70453-81556 GCA_000404065.3 Pinus taeda | reverse complement strand
TATCATCGAAGAATTGTTCATTTATGTAATGTAAAGGAGGTTTCCCCCTCGAAGAGGCTGAATTCTAAGGCGTTGATCTATCTTTTCTATCTTTTCTTGAGCTGGTTTCATAACACAGTCACTGATTTTAATGAAGAAAATGAACCAGTAATATTTGTTAGCCTTGGAGGCGTTTGGCCCAAAAATGGAGCCAAAACACTCCCAAAGTCTCCAAAGTTTGCTTAAAATCATGCCAAAGGATCCAAGTATGCCCCAAAAGTCTTCAAAATCCTCTTAAGGATCATTCAAAGTCAAAACCATCGCATGCCAAGAGCCCTTGGAAGGGTGGAAATACACTATCGGGAGGAAAAAACACATTGAAACAATCAAAAAACCAAGTATCACGGGCTTGAGCATAGAAATGCACAACAACTATTAGATCTAGCCGATCAACGACCTAGATCTATGTGGAAAATCGCAAATCGGCAAGCAGAGAGGACTTAAGGTTCGACGGAGGACACCCTTGATCAGTGATCTTCGATGATCAGATCAACAGGTTGCAATCGGCAGGGACATACGCCATGATATATTGAAGACCTCTGGGATGAGAAACATGCAATGGCGATTGATCACATTGCTATATCGCATCGGTGATCACCATGGATCAGGGCCTTTGCATATATGTGCGTGATGTGGTAAGACCTGGACCCGATGGGTTTCGAAAGCAAAATATATATACTTTCAAGTCCGCAAAAGCCCATTTTTTAATTTTTTGTGTATTTTCGTTGTTTAAACGAAATACAAAGAAAGCTTGGGGCAGTGCAATTACGATGAAGCCAGGACCTAAAAGGGTTCATGAATGAAAATGTATAATTTTTCAGGTCCGCTAGAACCATTTTTTTAATGATTTTCAATGTTTTAATGCATTTTTGAAACACAAAAAAAAATCGCGAAATAGGCAGGATTTCGGGTGGGCCGTGGGTGGTAAATGGTTTTCATTGGGCTTCGCCCAATGCCATACATCAGCTGCCACATGTCTAAGATGAGGAGAGAGAAACCACCCTCATCAGGTGGTTAACTCCAGTACAAAAGAGGCACCCGAATTGATCATCACCGTTGGATCCAGAACTCCCAGATCAATGGTGGAGATGTAATATGACCCCAAAGGCAGACCCAATAGGAATATATGCCATGTTTAATGACTTTTTAAGTCTGAAAGAAATAACTTGGTGGGATTTTTACAATGTTGTTTTGTTTTTCTGTGTTTAACAGAAAAATAGTCACTCTAAACGTTTAAAAGATAACAGGGCCCCGAATAACCATTCCAACGCAGAACAAAGACTAGGAAGGGAAACAACAGGGCCCATCATGATGTAGCCACAACAAACAGAAGTGATCATGGAGTGGACAGTGTAGTTCACCTAAACAAACAGAATGATCATGGAGTATCTCTGGCATGAGAGAGCTCCCTACCAATGCAACCAAAAGATCAGAATACTGTTATTCTTCTGTCAGAAGAAGAAACCCCTGAGCCTATGCATGCCTAGTCATGGCATCAAGTTGTTAAAAAAAAATAGGATGGATAGATCAAGACACTGCGAGCCTCTAAGAGCTCAGGAGCATTGTAAAAGGCATATAAAAGGCTGGAAACTAAAGGTAACAAAGGTTCAACTTCTAGAGACTATTGAGACTTTGCTACTCAAGCTTTTCATCTGCATTCATTAGTAATACAAGCTTCTTTTGCTATTATATGTTAAATGTCCATTTCTCTTATGTTCTAAGCTTGCACTTGGATACTTTATTCATGTTTCTTCTATATCTAATGCCAAATAACTATCATCTTATCTTTTCATTGATAAATTAGATTTGCAAGCTTCTTTACTGCCTATAGCTAGCCATTCATATGTGTTATTATATATGCATTTGCCAGTACAGTCATTATTCTCATTTGCTACCTGTAGCTAGCCATTCATATGTGTTTATATATATGCATCTGCCAGTATGGTCAGTATTCTACATTCCATTCATTGAATCTACAAACTATTGAGCATTAGTGGTCTAAAGCCTTGTAAGTTGAGGGTGTTCATGCATGTCTTGAGTAAAAGCATAGTTGAAATGGTTATCTGGCTTGATCCAAACCATCATCCATTCCAATAGTTCTAAGAATAATATTGAAGATTATATGTTACCAGGCATCTCTGAGCTGCAACCTAAGAAAATTTCTTGGAGTGATAACATAATTGGCGTCGTTGCCGGGGAGAGGAAACTAAAGCTCAACTTCCCTAGGAAACAACATAGATCCAACTTTGATGATAGACAAAGTCTAGGCAATTTTTTGGTTTTAATCATCTATCTAGTGACTCTTCTAGAATCTAAACCTCTTGGCGACTCCACTTCATAGTTTTGGCTCAGTTTGTGAGGCATACTCGGAGAAATCCTCAGAAGCTACAAGCTGACCCAGTACTTGACCCTGAAAAAACCTTCAAAGAGAGAAAGGTATTCCAGAAAGGAGCATCAGGTTCAGGTAAACCTAAAAAATCTCCAATATCTCTTCAAGAAAGGCTTGTAATAGAACAAATACATGTTGAGAGTATAACATATAATACTAGTAGTGAAGAAAAAATCTCAGAGATTCGTAAAGCTCCTTATTCTTTAGGTTCTCCTTTTGTTGTAAGCCCAAAGGAAACCTCGCCTCCTGTTGAGCTAATTTATGTGACTAAATTAACGCAAGTATTATTATCAATCCGGGTTTGTGAAACTTAGAGGCAAATCCATTATTTATGAAGATCGAATATAACTATACTTTGAAATATAAATGGCAAAAGAAACTAAGGAAACATATATCAAAAACTCATAATTCAACAAGCTTAAAAGAGGAAATACTGAAAGAGTTCTTGACTCAAGAGACCTGCTCTCACCTCAATTATAACTTCAATGAATTAGAGACTATAATTAAAGACTCAAGATGCATAAATCATACATGAAAAATAGCTCTTAACTTAAGAGACATTCAAATTTTTCCATAATAACTTATTCATCTTAAGATATAAAGCTGAATAGAAACAAACTATTGCATGTAAATAAAGGACTAAATCTAATGCATCATTTCAAAGAGAGAATGCTCAACTTGAGCACTTGCTTGCCAACTCAATTAGATGATGAGGAAACCATTAATAAATGAAATCAATAAACATGATGCTATCTGAAATAAGACTTTGAACAACCAAAGCTAACATCAACCAGAATTGCAATGAAATAGAACTAGTCTAAATTGGAAGTGTACTTAGCTTGGTGTGGGGGCCCTCCACCCTTGCCTTGCACACTTATGGAGATGATATCAGAAGCTTTAGATCAGTCAAACATCCATGTATTGATCAGAAAAATAAAAGTAACACAAGTCTACAACTTCAAGTCTTCACACCAAAAATATTACAGCATAACAATGTCAAATGTCAAGTGTGTTGAGCCATCAAAATGTGGCTCTTAAATAATGAGTCTATGAAACCAACTGATCTGAAATCTCTCTAACAAACATAGCTATCCTAATCCACCTATCCAGGTCGAATCCAACTCCCTCATCCCAAAATATATGACTAAAATCAGGGAATCCTAAAACAGCCCTATTTAAATGGGATTTTTGGATGACTAGTCATGATTGACTAGCTCCAAAAAGGCATAAGAAAACTCGTTCTCCTGAAACCAAGCACAGGTAGCTTAGTCCTAGTTCCCAAGCCTTCTATTCATGCATCCCATTCGTGCTAAGGTGGCCTGCATCCATATCAGTCATGAAGTGATTACAGGAATTTCTTAAAACTGTCAAAATTGCACTAAAACTCAAACTTTAATAAAAACTTTAGAATTTGATAAATCAAAGTTAAATACCTATTTAAACACCAAATATTCATTAAAGTGAGATGAATGAGATGAAAATGAGGGATACATGGATAACTAGATATGTTTATTAAAGCAAAATGAGATCAAATCTAGAGCCCAACATCTCTCCCATGCTTATGTTCAAGCATGTCCCCATGCTTGCTTGCTTCTCTTGGACCTTCTACCCCCTGAAGTAGATGTTATGCCTGTATCGGTTTCCCTGTCCACATAATCAAGTTCTGATCCCTGTTTGGCCTTTAAGATTGCTGCTTTGACCTTCTGCTTTTCATACTTACCCTGCCATGTGTTTTTATCTTTCAGCCACTTAAATGCTTGTTTAGAGAGCAACTCATTTCTTCTTTTTAACTTGTTTAGTTCTTCCTGTAGTCTATCATTTGTTTTTGTTAACTTTGCATTTTCTTTTCTCTGAGCTTTATTCTCCTGTTTCAATTGCTTCTCAACAATTTTACTTATTTCAAGCTGATCTGTTAAGTCTTGTATCTTGGCCAAATTCAGTTCTTTTTCAAAATCTTGAGTAGTTTTCATCAAAGATTCTCCTGCATCATTGTCAAATATAGAATCTCTCTCAAGGGGTTCCTGTTCTTCTGGTTTCCTAGGATAATAGGCTTCTACCTCCTTGTCAAAATCAACAGAATTTCTAGTCCTAGGAACAGAAATAGATGTATCAATCTCATGCATAGCTAACTTCTTTGCTCTGGTTCTAGGATAGAAAGGAGAGTTCATCATGCTTCTATCCTCTTGTTCTACTTTGTCTTGCATATCAACAAAATGTTTAGTAAAGTGATGTCTATGCATAAATTCCTGCCAATCTAACCCTGTTTCTTTCACCT
The DNA here is from genome assembly GCA_000404065.3 of Pinus taeda. NCBI lineage: Eukaryota > Viridiplantae > Streptophyta > Pinopsida > Pinales > Pinaceae > Pinus > Pinus taeda. The sequence goes on along the minus strand of APFE030486406.1, from coordinate 76,853 downwards.
GATATTCTACCAAGATTTTAATTAACCCTTGATGATATACCTGTGTGGCCTTTGGCTTGTTCTCCTGTTTCACTGTTTCGATCATTTTAACAAGAATCTTATATAAGAAATATGGCAAATTTATTCTGCCATCTCCCTTTATGTGCTGCAGCAATCTAACATGGTACAGATGAGCAATACTATATTGTCGGTCACAAGTCAAAAATTTCTGAATGATGATAACTAACTCTCCCCATGGTTCATTGAACCATTCACGAGGTATCCCCTTAGCTCTATCAAAGGTTTCTTTCCTATTCTTTTCAAGGAAGAAAGTCCAAGCTTTCTCCTTGAAATGCAGACCCTTATGATAGTTTTCTCCTATCATAGGCAAGCTTAGGGCTTTGGACAAGAATTCCTGAGTCACTGGGATACTGAGTTCACCTATCTGAGTTTTATCTTGACTGAAATTATTGATAAACTCTTTAGTTATTTGTTCTGAATGACCATTGAACTTCTGAAGGAAACCTATCATGCCTGACTGATATAGCTTTTCTATTGTTTCTTTTCCCCATTGCTCTATGTGAAATTTGGGTTCTACCCGGTTCGTCATTATCTCTGTGAACCAATAAATGTAATCCTCAGCTGTTACTAATTTCATATTGACAAGGATAATGACTATTGTTTCTAAATGAAATCGTAAAAGCAATGAGGCTTACCTGCCCTTTCTGATTCAACTTTAAGTCTCTGCTGTCTTTCCTCTGTATAAACCTGTGTCAAATCCCTGTTTCAAAGCATACCAATCTGAATACCCATGATCAATACTCTGTCCCCTGTATATTTAAATAATAAATACACAAACAAAACTAACCATGTTTTTTTCAATCAAAACAACATGATTACTAAAAGCATGAGAAAAATTTATGCTTTTAGTCTCCTTTAAACATCCTCTGTGTATTTATAATCAAAATTCTTCCTCGGCCTCAAAACATTCTCTGTATTTCTAATGACTGTATAATGTAAAACAAATTTTCCTCTCGGCCTTCCCAAAGTTTGACTACAAACTGCACTGTCTTTTTAACAAAAATTTTGAAACCATGGTTGAATATACAGACAACTCACTCTCGACCTCTCCGAAGTTTGACTACAACTGCACAAAATTTTTTGAAACCCATGACTGAATATATAGACAATTGCACTCTCGGCCTCTCCTCAAAATATCACTGTGTATAAAAACGCATGAGCTTAGAGGGCTTTCACATACGCTCGGCCTCTGCTCATCGAATGGCAAACATACAAAAATTAAAAGAAATTTAATCAATGCTCTCGGCCTCAAGGCATGACCATGCAACGTGGTCTGGCAACAAACAATTGCAGTCAAAACAAATCAATTTAAGGACAGTTTCGTATGGTTTGACAGGCACAAACATCTGAATGAGCATTCAATAAAATGGACACGGTTGACTATGGCAACTACAGCATTCCCCTGCATCCTTCTCGGCGTTTTTTCACTGCACATCCGTTCATATATATTTAACAGTCAAATAAATGAACATGCCCGCATGTTATTTGGTGCAGCTCTGGATTACAAACCCTTATGGCATTTGGTGAGAACCGATGGTGTAATGACAACATATATATATACACTTGGCGGCTTTCAACAAAAAGATATGACTCCAGTTCAACAATGTTTACACTCAGTTATTTAATTTCCCTTGGCACGTTAAATGCATACAATCCTCACGCTCCCTATCGTGTAACACATGCAACCATTGAATTTGAGTGCTGGCCGATTCATTTCCATTGTTTATGCATTTGAAAACGGAGGCATTTAATCCTATGTGCTGTTAAACGAAGAGATATCCCGGATTTGTGGTATTACCTGGCTGTCACTGGCCGCGCGGGAGGTAAACAACCATCGAATCCCCTCCTTTTCGGGCAGTCAAACTGCTGTCAACAAGCAAACCCTGTGAGTAATGGCGGATTCTAGTTTATCTCTAGTTCGCCGAGCGCAAATCATGCATAAGCTTACCTTGTTGTTTACCAACTTCGGCGTCCACACGTAGAATTCTTCTTAAAGCTCTCTCAGGCTTTCTCCGATCTTCCTTTACTGCTCTGCTCACAACCCCGACCCTCTGAGCTTTCGGCGATGAAGAAATGGGTTTGAATTGGGCAGGGGAGGCTCTTATGACCATTTGCTATGGTACCTGGTTTTCATTAGATGGTAGATAATGGTGACAGGGCCGTCCTCATTGACTCAGTCGCCCGACTGAGTCATGAGGATGGCCGTATTTTCTTTGGTTCAATGCATACCTGCCGCCGTTCCTCCAACCAATCGGTCTTCAGCCTTCATACACCGTGGCAAGACCGGACCTGTGCGCCGTTTGTTTGACTCATTGCTCTCTTTCCCTTCGTATAACCATATTCATTGCAATGGTCGCTGGTTGATATGGTGTTGTTTTAATATCATTCTCCACCATTGCATATGGCCTCCTTATATCACCGTGTTGCAACCCTTCGTCGTTTTCATAATTGCCATGACAAATAGATATACCATAATTGCATTTGATTTATGTTGCGCATTGTTTTATGTTTTCAAATATATATGCGCATTTGATTTATGTTGCATATATATATACCATAGTCGTATTCTCTTATGATCATATATGACTTGCATTGCCCGCGTCCTTTATATTATATGCTTGCACTTGTTAGGGTTTATAAATATGTTTCCCCTCGTTTTTTATAACCCTATGTCTTTTAATATATATGCACTTTGTATATAACCTTTTGTCATATGCATATTTCCTTCTAACATTATTAGGTTATGTCTTTTATAATAATCTGAGCGCCTTATAACCATAATGTTTCTTTTCAAATGCTTTAATACTTTAGTGCATAACATATAATATCGCCTTTATAATTTTAAAAATGACCATTGGGGTCATGTTTTAAAATTATAATCATTCTAATGCTTTTGGTTCATGTGCAGGTACAAGAGTGGTCCCAGTTTGATCATTTTGCATTCAATGAAAAATATCTAGGGAAATTTGATATGAATGGAATGGAATATGAAATAGGGAATGTAGGGTATATATGTGGGAAATAATGTTAATGAATATTTGCAGATATTAACTTTAATTAAATCAAAACTAGAAGTTCCTACAAAATTTGAAATTTAAGCACAAAATGGCGTAAAATATACTCCCTTGCTGTTGTTTGTACAGGTGATATGTACAGGTGCTCCTTGATGCTGTTTATACAGGTGGAATGTTGGATCCAAAATATGTTTGGACAAATGAAAAGTAGCCTTTTATTTCTGCTTCTTGTTTACTATACTCTTTTGCTGTTGTTTTCTTCAGGTCCCTTTGAATGATGTTTTTCTTTCAGGTCCCTTCGCAATGTGTCTGGAATGATTTAATCTGCTGCAACTTGTTTGCTTCAGGTCCCTCTGCAATAGTATTTCTCAGGTCCCTCTGCAATGCTTCCGGTATATTGTCTCAGCTCTGATCTGGTTCTGCTGCAACAAGTTTGCTTCAGGTCCCGTCTGTAATATTTCTCAGGTCCCTTCTGGTTCTGCTGCAACATATTTGCTTCAGGTTCAAAGTGGACAACACAATCCTTTAGCTGTAACAGCTAAAGGCTTGCTATAATCCTCTCCCTCGTTGAATGTTTGACTTGTCCTCAAGTCAACTGTTGAGAGGCCCTGCATTGACATTAAGTAAGAGTAGTAACACAAGAATATAGAATTCATAGAGTCCAGGTTTCCCTGGTTTTCCCCTATGAATTCATGCTTGCTGAGTGCCAGTTGCCTGGTTTTCACTAGCAAACAATTTATTTTTTATGTTTTGATGTTTTCATATATTTTTTCTCTTTTTTTATGTTTTTTTTTCTTTTTTTTTTAACTATACATATTTTTTATGCTTTTTCTGAACTGGAAGATGGCATGGCCATTATTTCCAGTCCATTTTCTTGGATCAGTTGTTTCATAAATATCTCTTTGCTAATAGGCTGATGATAGACTTTCAGCCTATGACCGTTGACAACAAATGAGGTGGGATCCTGGTCGATGGTCTTTATCCTCACAGCTCCATTGTCAAAGATTTCCTCAATTTCATATGGCCCCAGCCAATGTGTTGTAAATTTTGCTTTGAAATCCCTGAATTTGGAGTCGAATAATAACGCCCAGTCTCCCTTCTGGAATGTCTTGGTTTTGATGTATCGATCATGCCATTTCATCCTCTGTTGCTATACTAGTGTTGTCTGTTCAATGGCTTGTTGACGCTTTTCATCCAATTGGTTTAGTTCCATGATTCTCTGTTGTTGTGCCTCGGTGAGATCCATGCCCAACTGTGCTGCTAATCTGTAGGTTTGTATTTGAAACTCAATGGGCAGTAAGGCTTCTTTTCCATACACCAACTGGTATGGACTAAAACCAGTTGTATTTCGCCATGTGATCCTATAAGCCCATAATGCATCCTTGAGTTTTTCAGACCAGTCCTTTCGATTAAGCTGCACTGTCTTAGTCATAATATTTTCTAAGACCTTGTTTGTGGATTCTACCTGACCATTTGCTTGCGGATGATACGGAGTAGATTTTCTGTGCTTTATCTTGTATTTTTCTGTCAGATCCCTCACTAACTTTGAGGTAAACTGCGCTCCTTGATCTGTCACTATTTGTCTTGGTACTCCATATCGCACAAAAATTTCTTCAAAGAGGAAAGTAACCACTGTGTCCTCTGTCGCTCTGCTTACTGCTTTGGCCTCGACCCATTTTGTTACATAATCCGTGCATACAAGAATGTATCTTTTTCCATTTGACGATGGATTAATGGGTCCTACAAAATCAAGTGCCCATTGTTCGAATGGTTCAATAAGGACTTGAGGCCTTAGTGGCATTTCATCTGATAGAATGGGTCTCCCTACTCTTTGGCAGCTGTCACACTGTTTGACATATGCCTTGGAGTCCTTGAAGATAGATGGCCAGTAATAGCCCAATTGCAGCACTTTGTATGCTGTTCGTTTGTCTGCAAAATGGCCACCACATGGTTCGTCATGACATGCTCTAAGTATATCTAGTATTTCATCTTCACGTACACACTTTCGAATCATTAGATCAGAACCAGTATAAAACAAATCACCATTTACCCAGCTATATCTAGAACTTTCTCTAATTATCTTCTTTCTTTGCTTGCTTGTAAAGTGATTTGGAAATTTTCCAGATGACAAGTAATTTGCAATATCAGCAAACCAAGGGGTTTTTACTGTTATTGCAAATAGATGTTCATCCGGGAAGTTATCTATCACAGGATTTGGGTCTTCTGGTGTTTGGATGCGGGACAGAAAGTCAGCCACCTGGTTTTCCTTACCAGGTCAGTCTTGGATTGTAATGTTAAATTCTTGCAATAACAAGAGCCATCTTGTAATTCGCCCATTAGTGATGGGTTTGTTCATCAAGTATTTTATTGTTGAATGATCTCTGTGAATAAACACTTGATATCCTGTTATGTAATGCCTGAATTTGTTTACTGCGTGTATTACAGCTAACATTTCCTTTTCAGTGACTGTATAGTTTGCTTCTGCAGGTGTCAGATTTTTACTAATAAAGTATATTGCATAGTGAAGCAAATTTTCTTTCTGTCCTAAAGAAGCACCAATTGCTGTATCGGATGCGTCAGTGGAAATATGAAATGGTAAAGACCAATTTGGTCCACGAAGTATAGGTGCCACTGACAATTTGTCTTTTAGAATTTGAAAAGCATTTTGACAGCTAGTCGTCCATTGAAATTCAATGTCTCGTGCTAGTAGTTTAAACAAAGGTTGTGCTATTTTACTAAAATTTTCAATAAAGCGTCTGTAATAGCCTGCATATCCCAAGAAACTTCTTACCTCCTTCTGTGTTGTAGGTGGCATTAAGTTATTCAGGACTTCGATTTTAGCTGGATCCACCTTAATTCCTGATGCAGAAATATGGTGGCCCAGCACTATTCCCTCTGTTAACATCATATAGCACTTCTCATTGCTCAATGACAGATTTGATTCGATACATCTTTGTAAGACTTTTTCAAGGTTTTTAAGGCAATCATCATAGGTATTTCCGTAGACTGTAAAGTCATCCATATACACTTCTACACATTCATGTACCAGATCAGCAAAAATTGCAAGCACTGCTCTTTGAAAAGTCGCAGGTGCATTGCATAACCCAAATGGCAAAACATTGTATGCATAAGTGCCCCATGGGCATGTGAATGTAGTTTTGTCCTGGTCTTCCGTTGCTATCTTGATCTGATTGTATCCGCTAAACCCGTCTAAGAAAGAAAAATATTTCTTTCCAGCTAGAGAGTCGAGCACTTGGTCAATGAATGGTAGAGGAAAATGATCTTTTAATGTTGCTTTGTTTAGTTCACGATAATCTACACATACC
>APFE030486406.1:40843-59919 GCA_000404065.3 Pinus taeda | reverse complement strand
CTTTTGATCTGTTTTATTTTTCACCTGGTTAACCTAGATCCATTATTATAATAGTTGTTTAATACTAAATTAGTTAAAAGAAGTTTGACTGGGGTCCTTGAGTGGAAAAGTAGCCGTTAGACGTTTTAGCCGTTTGAGTCTCTGCTTAGGCTATTTAACACGCTGAACTGGATCTGTATCTTCAACTTGTCCTGACGATGAACCACACTGGTTGGTTCGGAACGCGTCGACAAATGATTAATTATGTGATTTTGCCGAAAATTCTCTAAACTAAAATTGCAAATCATCAAGCAGAGAGGACTTAAGGTTCGGTGGAGGACACCCCCGATCAGCGATCTCCGATGATCGAATCGGCGGGTCGCAATCGGTGGGGATATACTCCATGATATATGGAAGACCTCTGGGATGAGTGACATGCGATGGCGATTTTCGCATTGCTATATCACATCGATGATCACCATGGAGTGGGGCCTTTGCATATATGTGCACGATGTAATAAGACCCGGACCCGATGGGTTTCGGAAGCAAAATATATATAGTTTCAAGTTCGTAAAAGCCCATTTTTTAATATTTTTTGTGTATTCTCATTGTTTAAACGAAATACAAAGGAAGCCTAGGGCAGTGTGATTGTGATGAAGCCCGGACCCGAAAGAGTTCAGGAATGAAAATGTATAATTTTTCAGGTCTGCCAGAACCATTTTTAATCATTTTTAATGTTTTAATGCATTTTTTAAATACAAAAGAAATAACGAAACAGGAAGGATTTCAAGAGGGCCGTGGGTGATAAATGGTTTTGGCTAGGCTCCACCTGATGCCATACATTGACTGCCATGTGCCCAAGATGAAGAGAGAGAAAACCAGCTTCATCGGGTAGTTAATTCTAGTACAAAAGAGGCGCCTGAAATGGATCACCGCCCTTGGATCTAGAACTCCTAGATCAATGGTGGAGATGTAATACCACCCCAAAGGTGGACCCAATAGGAATACATGCCATGTTTAAGGACTTTTGAAGTCTGAAAGGAACAATTTGGTGGGATTTTTATAGTGTTGCTTTGCTTTTTGTGTTTAACAGAAAAACAATCACTTTAAATGTTTAAAAGATAACAGGGCCCCGAATAGCCATTCCAACACAGAACAGAGACAGAAAATGGAAACAACAGGGCCTAGCACGATGCAACCACAAAAAATAGAAGTGATCATGGAGTGGACAACACAGTTCACCCAAACAAACAGAATGATCATGGAGTATCTCTAGCATGAGAGAGCTCCCCACTAGCACAGCCAAAAGATCAAAATGCGGTTATTCTTCTGTCAAAAGAAGAAACCCCTGAGCCTATGCGTGCCTAGTCATGGCATCAGGTTGTTAAAAAAAACAAGAATGATAGATTAAGACACTCTGAGCTCTGAGAGCTCAGGAGCATTGTAAAAGGCCTATAAAAGGCTGGAAACTAAAGGTAACAAAGGTTCAACTTCTGTAGACTATTGAGACTTTGCTACTCAAGCTTCTCATCTGCATTCATTAGTAATACAAGCTTCTTTTGTTGTTATATGTTCAATGTATATTTCTCTTATGTTCTAAGCTTGCACTTGGATAGTTTATTCTTGTTTCTTTTGTATCTAATGTGAGATAACTGTCATCTTATCTTTGCATTGATAGATTATATTTGCAAGCTTCTTTACTGCCTATAGCTAGCCATTCATATGTGTTATTATATATGCATCTGCCAGTATAGTCAGTATTCTCATTTTCTACTTGTAGCTAGCCATTCATATGTATTTATATATATGCATCTACCAATATGGTCAATATTCTCCATCCATTCATTGAATCTACAAACTATTGAGCATTAGTGGTCTAAAGCCTTGTAAGCTGAGGGTGTTCATGCATGTCTTGAGTAAAAACATAGTTGAAATGGTTATCTAGCTTGATCCAAACCATCATCCATTCCAATAGTTCTAAGAACAATATTGAAGCTTATATATTACCAAGCATCTCCGAGCTACAACCTAGGAGAGTTTCCTGGAGTGATAACAATATTTTCAAATAACATCCTTGGAAACTATTCTTTTGAATATTTCTTTGGAAATTTTCTAGCACAAAATTGCCCACTTTTAGTTGATTTTGTATCATCTCAAATAAAATATTATTCACAAATAGATTTATCTAAATGGATTAATAAGGTAGACACCATTGTAAATAGATCTGATAATTTATTTTGGATTCTTTATTTTGATGGTTCAAAATCCAACGAAGGTTCAAGAGCTAGTTTCATCTTGGTAAGTCCCAAAGGTGAGAAAACTATGCTTGCATGCAGATTAGAATTTAACTGTACCAATAACGTTGTTGAGTATGAAGCATTGGTACATAATTTACAAAAGGCCACTAATCTTGACATCAAATACCTTAAAGTGTTTTTTGATTCATAGATTGTCATTAAACAAGATAGAAACACTATCCATTGTGTTTCTGGTCACCTTAAACATTATCAATCTTTGATTCAAGACCTCACTACTCATTTTACTGCACTTGACATAGCTCCCATACCAAGGATACAAAATTCTAGTGCCAACCTCCTAGAAAATGTTTCTTCTAAACTCATTCCACCCGAGGAATTTAGCCTTGACATATTTTCAATTGAATCAATTTTTCACCCCTCCATTCCAAATAATGTAACGAATTGGCATGTGTTTAACGATGATGATGATATTTTGATTTTTTTAACATCAAAAGGTTCTTACTCTGATCAAGTAATTGATGAAGATGCACATGACAAGATGAAAAATAGGTCCTTCGATGAAAATAATTTACCCAAATCTGTAGTTAAATTGGAATACTTATATGACTTAAAGGATAGATTCAAAAGAATCACCAACTGAAAAAAGTTCTACTTTTAGATATGAGTTAGTTAACATAGGATCTAATCATAAACATTAGAACATTAACTTGGGTCTTGCACTCTCACCATATGAAAGATCTCGTTTCATTCATTTGTTGAAAAGGTACAAGGATGTTTTTGCATGGGATTATCATGATCTAATAAACTTATAATACATCCATCATCCAACACATTATTCATATGCTTCCATAAGTTAAGCCTATTCAATAGAAGTGAAGGAAGATCCACCCTAACTTGGGAGCTCAAATTAAGACTAAATTGAACAAGCTTCTTAAAGTTAAAATCATTTTTCCATTCAAACATTCCAAGTGGGTCTCAAATCTTGTGCCTATCAAAAAGAATAATGGATACATTTACATTTGTATCGATTTTAGGAGTTTGAATAAAGCTCGTGAAAAGGGCAATTTTCCTTTACCCCCAACGGAGAAAATTTTGCAATCTGTTGTTGGTGTTATCACTCCGTAATTTACCAAGGTTATGAGAGAAACCTAGTGGGTAACCACAAAACCACTTTAGAAGATGGGATCTATCCCTTCCAGCTTTAGAGAGGTATCTCTCTATTGGATTTAGATTTGTTGTTATGGGATTTTAGGCTAGTTATTAGGTTCAAAGTTTGTTTTTTTTGAAATGTTTAGTTGAAACTGCAAGAAAAGGCCATTAGGAAATGGATTCAAAGTCTTACAGAGATCAGATACAAAAATATTAGAATAGATTGAAATAGGGCAAGGTAGGCAGGCTATTGGATCTTTGAAGATTTGTGGAGTGAAAGGGAAGAAAAGATTCAGGTTCAATTAAACATAGAGCATTTTAACATGAATTCTATATTTAATCTCAATTTGAAAACATATATATTTCTTATACGCTAGGACAGAGTGTAATTAAACAAGTTTAGCCATTCATCTTATTTAAAACAATACAGATAAGAAAGACATATGAAAAAACAAAGATATAACAAGTTTACAAGAGAAAAGACATCACCAATTTTCCTGACACATGAATCTTCGAATGATCTTCTGTATTAATGAAATGATCACTTTTAGCTCAGTGAACAACTTTACATCAAAATATGCTTTCTTGATACAAGTCCCAACATTTGTACTTTGATTCATGAAGTATTTATACAAAACTTAACAAAATATCTTGATTTGAAAAATCAATATTTTTACAAATATCTTAAAAACAATTTACAAAAATAGTACAGAAATGTAGGCATCTAAAATTCGTGTAGTCCTCTAGCACTATCTTTGAGGATTGCTGGTGATGACTCGGCCTGAAAAATGTTTCTTTGTAGTTGAAGGGGAAAAATTGTTTTACCCAAGTAACTGGCACAATTTGTCCCATTTTTCTTCATCTGAGTGGATAATTTAACAAGCTTCCTGTAGGTTCCATTCGTGATCTGAAATGATCATTTGTTAAAACGGAAGTAGAATTGATTACGCTATTAATGAATGGAATGTTAACTTAAAGTGCTAAAACTGAGAGAACTACGTGAGAAGAAAGGCTTTATTATAGATGAGAAAACATAAGAAAGATGCAAAACAGAAGTGAAAACAAAAAATACATAGCAATACATGACAATAAGATTGATTACGGAGTTCTTCCCTGATGGACTACGTCTTCGAGTCTGCTTTCAAGATGGGAAACCGCTTTATTAGGATTGAAACTGAAGATATCGATTACACAGAAATTTGACCAAATATAATGTATATGCATGCACCTCTAGTCACTTTCATAAGATAGCTCTCTAAACCAACTTTCCAACACCTATCACGGTTCCCTATTCTGACTCTGGATGCTCCTGTTACACTAAAGACAAAATCAACTATAACCTCCAGAACCTGCATACAAAAACTCAAAACCACTCTAATCCTCTTCATGAACAAAAATGCCTTTATAACTTACTAGATGCATTCGAAAACTCCCTCCACCAATTTTAGGAATGAATTTCTCTAATTTGGTTTACAAAAGGCTCGTTCTAGTCATGATTTTCCACCTAAGGATAAGGTTGCTTGGTCATGAAATTAGTTTTGCACCAAAACTACAACCAAACCCACAAATAAACTTTATAATAAAACATAGCTATTGGTGGCTTGCTAACTAGACCGAGGAGGTTGCCAACCCGCATGTGAACAAGGTGGCTTGGCTACGGTCTTGTCACAAGATGCCACCTTGCAGGTTTACCCTGACGATTGCTATCGGCCATGTGAACACATATAACTTCGATGCGGTTATCCAGGCCACAGTTCCGGTCTACTGTCTGTCAATGAGATGCTATGGTTATCCTCCAATCTGTTCACATGCCAACCTAACCCCACACGATTTCTAAGCCCGGTGCGGCTAACTCTAAGCGCTAACCCCTATGATTTACACACTGATCACATTATCATAGTTTTTGATGCGGTTTCCAGGCCTGACGACTTATTCTGATACAGTTAACTCTATTGCCTGATCACATGTCCATTGTCATGGTTGACTCCTCACACAATTAAGGCCTGCGGTCTAGGACTGTTATAATATATTTTGTAATGCTTGATATGTAATATAAAGGCCGAGAGTGGATTAGGCTTAGGGTTTATGTGATTTTGTGTCATAGTTTGTAATGTAACATGTTTAATAGGTTTAGGACTTAGGGTTTAGGTCTTTTAGCAGAGGTTTAATATTTTTTAATGTATTTTTGAATGTTTGCATTAGGTTCTAGGTTTAGGTTTGTATTAGGTTTAGGATTAATGTATTAGGGTTTTGTCATTACATGGTTTTTTTGAATTAACATAACCTTTTACATCAACTTGTCACAAGGTGACATTCAAACCCACATACATATAGTCGACACAAAGCTACATTTGTGACAATAAACCTTTGTCGACACCCAAATCCTGCAAGGCGGATGACAACCACATGTCAAAAACCAAACTCTAGTGGAACTGACGACAACCACATGTCGACAAGCAAGTTTCAAACCATATCACTATGAAAACCATTGACATCACCTGAATAACCTGAACCATAAACAACAATATCGAAGCTAATGATACCAGACTGAATGCTGACGACGACACCGAAACTATGTAATTAATCTGATGAGATCCTCCTAGATCAATCCTCTCCACTTGAAAGCATTTGGACCACAAAATTTTGACTTAAACAAATAGTCGATGAGGGTAGAGCTCCCTCACTTTCCACATTCTCTTGATGATGTACCAATACATTCGATCAACCACCTGAAAGTGATGACCCTAATGATGCTGACCATGGCAAAGTTTGAGTCGGTGACCTATTTCATCCATCTACAACATGTACGACTTGCGAATATGGTTAAACAACCTATTATGATCATGGAAATTGATTTATTTCCATGAAATACCATGAGTTAGTGATTCATAATCATCTTTGAAAATAATCTCTACAAGATATTGTTCAATACCATTGACATGTATTAACAATCTATGTTGTGGAATGACAGAGACAACCAAAGACATTTTTGACATCGTACCAGCTACTTGACTTGATATACTTTCCTGATTCCTGACTACTAAGTGAACTTGCTGCAATAAACCCATCAAACTGTAACATGGAAAATGCTGCAACTTAGTTTGATTTTGAAATTATTGAATTAGTTGTTGATGTAGAAATTCCCACTGTAGATCAACAGATTATGCAATAGACTAAAGCACAATACAAGATCTACTTCTACAACAAACTTTGCGGAAGCTTAATTGAATATGAGCAAGATCAAATAGAACACATATAATTGAGAATGAGAAATTAGTCACTCATGAACACAGAAGAATAACTCGGGGAAAGCCTCAGCCTAAAACCCAAATCTCTATATTATCATACAAGTGGAAATATGTTCAGTATTACAAAAAGAATCAGCTCTCAAGCTTTCCTGCTCTCTCTGCAATCGAACTGCTGCTCATAGACAGTTAAAGGCTTCTCACAAACCTTCTCCTCTACCCTCCAAGCCTCCTATTTCCTTGCGTAGTTTTCATTGGGGTCCAGTGCTTCCACCTATGTGAATTGGCCTCTTCACGCACTCACTAACCTCTGATCTAACTACGCAATCCTGAAGGAGATAAGATCATTCTACATGGATAAGTTTCCTACATAAAAAAAATCCTCCAACTGATAGTACATTGTCCCTTCCATTGATATCAACTAGGTCTCTGACTGAACTGACTTGGCAGAGTTATTTATGAGAGAATATCTGTTATTGGAGAGTATAGTTACATGCATGCCAGCTTAACTAACTGAACCCACATTAGTTCAACAATATTTGAACTAATCTGATAACTTGACTCGTTTAACTGAGCCAACTATTTACAACTCTCTTTCTCTTACTGAGATAAATTCTCATTGTAACGAAGAAACTATTTGCATTTCCCCCACATAGGGTTCATGTTGATTTTTACAACTAATTAACTGTCAAGTGATAATTAATTATTTTACAAACAACTGCTAAGATCAAATTCGAATTTTACTTCTCAATTTTAGTTTAGGGACTAACTAAAATTGGAATCCATCCCAAAATGATATTTATAGCAATGTTATTTTTAACACTTCCATTTTTCATTCCTTTTTTCTATGTCCAACACTGGTACCCGAACTGCTATTTATAGAAATGCTATTTTTAGCATTTCTATTTTTATCATTTCTTATTGTCGTTTTCAACAATTGATTTGTTTGAATCACTTTTTCCTCATTCATTAAATGATGTTTCCATTGATTAGCACTTGCCCTTATTCATAAGTTTCCCTTAGATACTTTGACACTACTTTAGAAAAGGATTTGATATGAAAACAAATAGGCTTCCTCTCCACTTGAAAAGAGGCTTCCAAACTGTTTGAAACATGAAATGGTGACACAATACAAGAGAAATTTTACATTGACTTTCCCCAACACTGACCTGCATCCCTGTAACTATTAATTTCCAAACTTGGACTGAATTGATTCATTCTGACATTAGGAAGAGGAGCTGTTTAGTCAATTCAATGTCCAAAATTGCTTGCATAAATTATCAACTGAGGTTTGTAAGCTGATGAAGTGTAGTGCATTGTATGTGCTTAGTTAACCCTTCTCACTTCGTTGTTTTGTATTTGATATTTTTTTGGGGGTTTCTATCCTTTGATTCCTAATGATATTCAATCTGAACTATGAGAAGTTGAATCTAAACTTCCTAAAGTGAACCAAGAGCTTAAAACTAGTCAAAATCTAAGTTAAAAGAAGGAAAAACAAAGCATTTGTCCTATCTTTTCATTAATCCTAAGTCATGAATCTAATTCTTAAAATTAAAAGGTAAAGTTGTAAGGCAAGTTGAAATAAATACAGAGAAGGAAATTAACTGAAGTACTTCTAGTTACCCAAACCTTCAATTTTGAAAGATAGTTTTCTTGAGATCGAATACAAGCAACTTTCTGTACTTTATGGTCTAAATAACTAAATAAAACACGCAAAAAGTAACTGATTCGTTTCAACCCTTGTGTAAAGTGAATGTTTAACCATTTAGTTTAGGATGGATATTAGCTTGAAATGGTGATAAAAAACATTCATTCACACAGTGCATTAGCAATCTGAACTAGGAAATAAATAACAAAAAACAATGAGTAAACTAATCAACAATGCATCCTCGTCACTTTCAACCTTACTCTGTTTAAAATTCGTTTCCTTTATGAAATGGACTGGAGAGATAAGACTACACGATTGAATTCTAACATTATGCTACTGATCAAAACTAAAAGAAATCAAACTACAAGAAATCAACCTAAGTTACAAACACTGCTAAAGCAAATGATGAAATTAAAACTGAACAGAAAACAATGAAAAAAAAACCTCCTTTAGTGCAGGGGCCCTTTGCAACTAACCAGGTTGAGCTACTAACTAATTCAATTGCTCTATCAAATTATCATTGGTCAACACATGGCTTTATATTATAAACATGAACAAAATTTCAAAATTACAGAGCTGCAGGTCTGAGCTTAATACATAAAAAACTTCGAACCCCCCTCGATTCTGTACAACTGGTATTTAAAAGAAAATTATTCATAACTGTCTTTTGAAAAAAATTAGCTACAAGTGGTCTACACGTATCACAACAGAACTGCGTAAATTTTTGATCAGCTATAGGTGACTTGAATACGAGCAAGATGATTGCACAGAACCATTAACACATGTGGCTGATCTAAGTTAATGTTGCAACATAACTGTTGGATTTATTAATTAACCGTGAAAGAGTAGACAAAGAGTCAAATTGCTTCCAGGTTTCATATGTTTGACTCCACCTTTGACTGTGGTCTTGAGCTAGCTTTTTATCAGTCTGGGTTGGGTGACTAGGATGGAATCCATGTCGAGATGATTCCATAGATGCCCATGTGGTCGGTTTCTTCACTTGACACCTGGAACCTACCAAACCACAGAATTAGCTAAAAAACACATAGTTAGCTGTAGAATAGGCTGCGCTCTATAGCTAATTTGCAAAAACTTATTCAAATAGAAAAAACATAAAACTATAACATGCCAATCATTTAATGTCCTCTTAAGACAAAATCTATCATTTATCATTGATGGGGATCTATATTCTTATGGAAAAGCAAGGGAAAGAAGTGAGAAAAGTTGTTAAGGAGAGAGTAATTCTAAGGTTCAACATTCCCCCTACAAAATCATTACATGTCTCCATGCAATTTTTCCAAAAATGTGAATTCTTCTTTCCTATTGCATCTAATCAGACACCTCTGCTAGTACATCTAATTTTCTTATCTTGCTCCTTTTTGAAGTGACTGCCATCCTGGGTTTCTTCATAAGAACTTTGTATTTAAGGTTGATGATTGTTATGTTCAAGTTTCTATTCTTCCTCTTCAACTTCCTATTCTTCTTGTACCATAACCCTGGGTGCAGTATTGTATTATCATGAATAGATTTATCCAATTTACTTTGTTCCCTCGGGGTTTCATTTTCTTTCTTAATATGCCTATTCAATATCTCTAACTCATATATTTCCTGTTTGAGAGAGTCAGTTAGAGGTTCTTGTGGATTGACAGGATGTTCTCGATTGCCTGAGGATTCTCAATCCATTGAGGCACTTTTCTTCTCTAGTGATTCTATATAATCATAAATTTGTTGCTGCATTGGGTCTATGCTTGGAGATCCTCTGTTGGGGCTAACTTCGAAATACTGTTCAGCGGAATTTTGAGCACCGTGTGTAAATGTAACATTATCAGGAGATGGTACTGGGGTTTCTTCTTCTAGATTTATGAACTCGGTTCCCTTTGATGATGTCTTCTTCACTATACCTCAAAGTCTAGAGATCCTTCTAAGCTGTAGAGGGCTTATGTTCTCCTCCTTTGTACCCTTTTTCTCCTTTCCTATCTTTTCCTTTCTCTTGATTTGTTTCCTAATCTCTATCAAATTTTCAGAGACTAATTGTTCATCATCTTGTTGTAATGAAGATTCAGGTTTATTTCTAGTAATTCCACCAGCTTTCTTTTTCATCTTCCCTTTTTGCTTGATTTTTTGTTTGATCTCTGTCAATTTTTTAGAGACTAGATCTTCATCATCTTTCTATGTGGAGGACTCAAGTTTGCTTTGAATGGTCATATTGGTCTTTTTCCTCCTACTCCTTCTGAAATTACCCTCTTCAGGTGATTCTGGTGCCTCTTGGAAATAGTTTCTTATCAAGAAGTTTTCCCAAGTATCTCCTATTCTTTTCAAATGAAACTCAAACAGTATTTTTACCAACCCATGATAGTACATAGTTGTGTCTATGAATTCTATTTTCTTCTGTACATTTGAAACCATCCTCCTTAAACTATTTAAATGAAGAAAGGGAGGTTGATGTCTCCATTTTTTAGAAAGTTTATCAATAAACATATATGATAGACATACATGCACCCGAATCTCCCCTCACAGGTAATGAATTTCTGTAATATCAAAAACATGCTTCTTCATTTATTTTTAAGTGTTGAAATAGGAATTCCTTTTCTAAACACAGAGACATCCATACCTGGGTTCCTAAGGATTACCTTCCATGATTCACTATGAAATTCCTTATTTTTGAACCATCTCTCACCAAGTATCGGTAGTTCTGTAGCCTCTGCTATGTAAGATTTTTTTACTGCAAACTTAATGTCTCCAATTTCTACTTCTATACCATCGAATGATCTAGAAAAATATTTTGTGATCTCTTTGTGATAGCCATCAAAATTTTCAATGAAATTGAGCCATCAAGCCTTCTATAGCATCTCCTTGAGTTGTGGGTATCCTTCCATATATTTTGCTCCTACTGGCTCTGTCCTGAAAATGAGTCCCATGACTTCTGTTTCGTAGAATTTTCTAACCTTCAGAATTACTCTCCTGGTCTATGAAATGGACTGACTACGGGTATGGTGAAAAATAACTATGGGTTTGCATGGAATAAGTAGATGGTGAGGGTTTGGAGAGACATGAATACGTTGGTCACATCGTAGTTTTGACCGTTAACATATGGAGTTATTAGGGACCGTTTAGGTACAAACTATGGAGAGTGTAGCAGAGGTGTGGTATGATGAAATTATTATAGATCATCTGGTACCGAATGTGTAAGATGTGGTGGAGATGTGGTATCATGAAGTGGCAATCAAATCAAATGATGACTTGTTAAGGAGACATACGATCATTCGTATTATACATGACTTATGTTTGTAACTTGTTGTTTGAAATAAATATTGCATTTTACCTTTAGAAATTAACCTTTTGCTTGATAATTATTTTGGTGTTGATCCGTAGGTACTTTTAGCATGGCTGATCTCCAAAACTTGATTCTTCAATTTTCCTACATTCATGATTTATTTGTGAACTATACAATTGAGCCAAAGCTGATAAGTAAGTTGTAGCTGCAAAATCAGATTGCCTGCGGAATGGAATCAACTGAAAAATGTGAAAAGAAGGAAATATGTCTATGGAATATGAGTGTAAAAATGAAATGGAAATGAGTTATGACAATGAGATGGAATGAGGTGTAACATAAAATGAGAAATAGGGTGAAATGGAGCAAAAATGTAAATGAAATATGACAGTGAGATGAAATGGAACTGTAAAATAAAATGAAAACAAAATGAGATGGAATGAGACTATGAATTTGCATACTCTAAATTGCAAATGAATGTATCCTTTTGTCACTACTTATTATAGAAAGGAAATGGAAAATATAGGATGTCAGAAATCTCTGATTTTCACCCTGTATTTTTTGTATAAGTATGCCAATCAATAATTGGTTTTCAACCTCATACAATTTATTTATTTATTTATTATTATTGTTTTTTTTAAGGAAAAATAAAGATTAAATTAGTGGAGAAGAAGAATTATTCTTCACTAGCTTCATTTTAGAGTTATTTTGGAAAATCTTAATGAACTACTCTCTTGAAATTTGTTTCTGATAAATCTTCAACCGATGACCATTCACAGGAAGAGGTATTTTGGTTCCATCTATTGTCCTTATCCTTACTGCTCCGTTATTAAATACTTCTTCAATCTCATATGGCCTAAGCCAATGGGTTTGAAACTTCCCTTGAAAATCTTTAAACTTTGAATCGAACAACAGTGCCCAATCTACTGCTTAAAACTTCTTCTCCTTGATATATTTATCATGCCATTTAGCCCTCTGTTGTTGGACTATACTGGTTTTTTGAAGTCCATCTTGCCTGATTTCATCAAGTTCATTGAGTTGCTCCAATCTATGTTTCTGTGCCTCTGATAAATCTAGTCCTAATTGGACTGCCATCCTGAAGGTTTTCATTTGAAATTCTATAGGGAACAGGACTTGTTTCCCATAAACAAGTTCATAGGGTGTATGTCCTATTGTGTTCCTCCATGTAGTTCTATAAGCCCATGAGGCTTCATGAAGCCTTTTTGCCCAATATCTTCTATGTAGATGCACAATCTTAGTGAGAATTCCTTCAATCACCTTATTTGTAGATTCAACTTGATCATTTGCTTGTGGATGATAGGGAGTAGATTTCCTATGTTTGATCTTGTAATCTTCCACAAGACCCTTCACTATTTTAGATGTAAATTGAGATCCCTAATCTATCACAATTTCTCTTGGAACGCTAAAATGAGTGAAGATGTCCTAAAAAAGAAAATTAACTACAGATTTTTCATTAGAAAAATGTAATGCTTTAGCCTCTACCCATTTAGTGACATAATCAGTGCATACCAATATATACTTCTTTTGCTCAGATGAGGGATTAATTGGTCCAACAAAATCCAAGGCTCATTTTTCAAAAGGTTCAATGAGTACCTGAATTTGTAGTGGAATTTCATTTAAAGGAGCAGGTTTCCCTACCCTTTGGCAACTATCACACCTCCTGACATATTCTTTGGCATCTTTGAAGATGGATGGCCAATAATACCTTAAAGAAAGGATTTTATAGGTTGTTCTCTTGTCAGCAAAGTGTCCACCACATGGCTCATCATGATATGCCTTAAGAATATCAGGCATTTCATCTTCCCTAACACATCTTTTGATCATGAGATCTGGACCAATTTTATACAATTCATTAGTGATCCATGAGTATCTTACACTTATTTGAATGATTTTTCTTTTCTCTCTAGGAAACAAATGTGAAGGAAATTTCCCTGTGACTAAGTAATTGGCAATATCTGCAAACCAAGGAGTCTGAGTAGTCACTGCAAATAGATATTCATCAGGAAACTTATCTTCAACCAAAGTGTCATCTTTGATATTTTAAATTCTAGACAAGAAATCAGCAACTGTGTTTTATTTTCCAGGTCTATCTAACATAGCAATATTGAATTCTTGCAAGAGTAATAGCCATCTTGTAATTCTGCCATTAGTAATAGGTTTATTCATTAAGTATCTAATTGCAGATTGATTTGTATGAACAAAGGTTTCATAGCCTATTATATAATGTCTTAACTTGTTGATTGCATGAACAACAACTAAAAATTCCTTTTTAGTTACAGTATAATTCAACTCAGTGGGAGTCAAATTCTTACTTGTATAGTAGATGGTGTAGGGAATCAAATATTTTTGTCCTAATACAACTCCCAGAGTTGTATCTGAAGCATCTGTTGAAATGTGAAAATGGAGTTTCCAATTTGGACCTCTCAAGATGGGTGCTTCAGAATTTTTTGTTTTTAAAGTCTCAAATGCTAACTGGTAATCAGGATTTCAATTGAATTCACAATCCGTGTTGAGTAAATTGAAGATTGGGGATGTTATTTTAGTGAAATTTTCTATAAATCGTCTATAATATCCTATAAATCCTAGAAAAATTCTAACATCCTTTTGGCAATTTGGAATTGATAATTTAGAGAAGACTTCAACTTTAGATTTATCAACTTTAATCTCATCTACTGAAATGTGATGTCCTAAAACAATCCCTTCTGTAAACATCATAAAACATTTTTCATGGCTTAGTGAAAGGTTTGCTTCTTTACATCTTTTAAGAACTTTTTCCAATTTTTCCAAAGCTTCTTCAAATGTATTACCATAGACTGTAAAGTCATCCATATATACCTCTACACAATCATGTATTAGATCACAAAAAAATTCCTAGTATTTCTCTTTGGAATGTTGCAGGTGCATTACATAACCCAAAAGGAAGTACTTGATAGGCATAGGTTCCCCATGGACAAGTAAATGTGGTTTTATCTTGATCTTCAAGTGCCACCTGAATATGATTATAACAACTAAAACCATCCAAGAATGAGAAATACTTCTTACCTGCTAATGTATCTAACAATTGATCTATAAAGGGCAAAGGAAAATGATCTTTAAGGGTAGCTTTATTCAATTCTCGATAATCAATGCACACCCTCGATTTACCATTCTTTTCAGGAACAATCACTAAAGGGGAAACCCATTGGTTGTCTAAAATTGGGTAAATGAAGTTTACATTCAGCAGAGTTTTCAGCTCTTCTTTCACAATTTCCCTAAGATTTGGATTCATCCTTCTTTGAGGTTTTCTGATAGGTTTAAGATTTTCCTCAATGTAGATGTGATGTATTAAAGTCTTTGGAATAATTCCTTTCATGTTTGTATATTCCCATACATATGTAGCAGAATGTTGTTGTAATGTTTTGATTAGCTTTTCTTCTTGTAATTTCTCCAAGTTTTTGTTTATGTTCAATGTTCTCCCTGAATAGATTTCAATTGTAAAGCTACCAAATTCTTCCATAGAACAAAGAGACATCTGCCTAGATGACAAATATTTAATATTGGATTTTTCTTGAAATTAATCATGTTCATATTCTGGAGATGATTCAAAATTTTCCATTGTCTTTAAGGTTTGACTATCTTCACTAATGTTTGAAATAGTAAAGAGAGGCTGAATGTTATTGTCATCATCAATACATTCTTTGTCATCTATTTTTGTGATTGTTATAGCTGGAGGATATAGAGTGAATTTCTTTGTTGAATTCCCATCAGAAATATACATGTCACCATGTCTATAGTTAATGAAAGCATCAGCTGTGGCCAGCCAAGGTCTTCCTAATACGAGTGGATGTCCTCCTAGATTGTTCTTGGGGGTTAAGATCATAAAATCAACAGGATATTCCCAAAAATCTAAGGATACCGAAATATCTTCTAACACACCATTTGGTTTGATTACAGATCTGTCTGCTAATTGTAGTAATGTAGGTGTGTAAAGAAGATTAGGAAGCTTGAGTTGTTCCATGGTTTGTTTTCTCATGATGTTTATTGCTGCTCCTAAATCAATCAATGTATTTTGAATTTCAACTCCATTGATATGTGTTTTCACAATTGGACTTCCTGGATCTACATATCTTTGTATGGCAATTTTTCCCATCATTATATCTGCTATTTTTCCTACCAGGTGAATTCTTTTTGTTTCTTTTGCTTTTCTTCCTGGTTTCTTTATGCTAAACTCCTTTATTGTTTTAGCTAGGATTGGAATTTCCTTAATGGCTTGTAGCAAAGGGATTTTGATATAGATATTTTTTAATTCATCTAGAAAATCATAATTAGACAACATAATCTGCTTTTCTACTCCTCTATCAGCCTGTAACCTTTTAGGAAAAGGAGGAGAAGAAGTAGATACTGGTTGCTCAATGATAGGAGTTGAGTTCACTGGTTCTTTCTATTTTCCATTTTCAGTATTTTGGTTTTGGAGAGATGTTCCTTCAAAACTTTTATTGGGTTGTAGAGAGTCTTCCTCAGAATTATCTTGTTCTTGAATAACTATAGAAGGCCTTTCCTTTTCTAATATCCTACCAGATCTTAGTTGAACATCATTGAGATCTAGAAGAGTGATCATATAAGTTGGAAATTGTTGTCCTTCCACCATGTAATTATTCTGAGAATTTTTATTGTTGGGGTTTGGTAATGGTTGGGTAGGTAGCTAATTTTGTCTCTGCTAAAATGGTAGTAAGAGTTGAATATTTTGGTTTTTTTGTGGAATTTGTTGTGGAATTTGTTGTGGATTTTGTTATGGAAATGGTAGTGAAAGTTGAGGGTTCTAATTTTGAAGTTGTGGCTATTGATTTTGTCATGTAATGTGTGGCGAAGGATAATTATAATATGATGAAGGGTATTGATAATATTGAGAAAATATCCAATAAGGATTTTGTAGTCCTTGAGCCCAAGGCTAAGATTGAGATTGAGGTTGAGGTTGAGGCCAAGGTTGCTACCAAGAATTCCAATTTGGTGGGGGCTGAAAATACATTTAACTATTAAATACCTGATTTTGTGGCCCCTGCCAAGGTCTTCTAGAGACAAAGCAAAGAGATTCTATTGAATTTGGAACTGTTTCTTCTTGAAAAACAACCTTAAGACTTGGAATCAGAGGACAACCCTTGGTCTCATGGTTTTCTGGACAAATCATACAAGTCTCTATAATTTTTGCATCCAAAGGACATTCTCTTAAAGTGTGTGTGTGTGTGTGTGTGTTTTTGGGACAGAAAATAGCTAAAGCATCAGCCTCAGGTTTTTTCTTGTTTTGCAACTTAAGGGTGTCTATTTGCTCACCAAGGCTCCCTAGAATATTTGTTTTGAATTCATCAAGAATATTCCCAATTGCTGCCCTACTCACTGATCCAGTTGCAGACTTATTCACTCTAACAAGAGAAGGATCTCTTAGACCTTTCCCAGTTTTGGATTTCCCTCTTGAGAGATGAACACATAATTCTCCTATGTCACTTAATGGGAGTTAAGAGATATATCCCTTCCCCATAATGTTAAGGATATCTCTCCACTCATCTCTAATGGCTTTTAATAAAAGAGTTTTTAAGGTATCTTCATCTAAATTGTCCATCTTTTCTCTTTTCAAGTTATAGTTCAATCTTTCAATTAAATCCTCCAAAATTTCATCCTCTCTTTGTATCATTTTGAACACTTCATCCTTGTGATTGGTAGGCATGCAATAATCCAAATACCTATCCAAAAATGCTTTCTTCATGTCATTCCATGTTTTGATGGACTGAGTAACTAACCCCATGAGCCACTTCAAAGTAGCTCGTTTCAATGTTGAAGGAAACAACTTAAGTTTTTGAGAGTCTTTTAAGTAATCATAGGTTCTATACAAGACTTCAAACTCAAATAAAAATGTTTCAAGATCCTCACTTTTTAACCCATGGAAATTTGGGAGGACAGAAGGTAAGATATTTTTCATTGTGGAATTTGTTTATTCATCCACTATAGGGAATCCAAAAGAATTATCTATTTCCCTATTTCTTCTGCCTCCTCCATTATTTCCTCTACCTCCTCCATTATTTCCTCTACCTCTTCCTCTACCCCCTCCTCCAAATAGTGTGAATTTTCCATCCTCTACCTCTTATGCCATTATAGTTCCTTCAAAGTCAGTATAAGGTTCAACCTGCAAGGTTACTTTCTCTTCCTCTAGTTCTTCTATTAATGGAATATTGGAGAGAGGTTCTACTTCTTCTTCCTTACCATGTATTTCTAATTCTTCAACTAAAATGTGCTCCCCTGTGGAGGTGAAAAAGGCTACTCTTGTTGTTAGAGACCTAAGATTTTTCTCCTCTAGGACTGCCTCGAGAGATGAAGTAGGAGATTCTTTTGATTGGATTTCTAACCTTAGAATTTCAAGAGTTCTACGGCTAGGAGTATGAGTTTGAGATGGAGGTGTATCTCTTATTGTTCTTGGTGGAGTAGGTGGTGTTGTAGGAATTGAACTCCTACCCCTAGCTATAAATCTACCCCTAGAGTCTCCTTCTCTATGCATATCATTTTTATTTTTATTTTAATGTAAGAGATAAGGTTACCTAATTACTCCCGAACCCGGGTGATTATAGTGCTTTAAATGGAATTCATGCACAGTTAAGTCGCATGATGCCGCCACCTGCTCTGCAGCGTAGAGCCCCAGACGCAAAATGGAGGCGGGGAGAATGTTTTTATGGCTTTGGGACGGCGCAGGACAGCGCCATTAATGGCGGACGAAGCCCGACGCAGTCTGTGGAGCATTATTTACAGGCAGCGACTCAGTGATTATTCCATCATGCATTCGGTCGAGGACTACTCTGTTCAGTTTGTTGTGAGATTTGTGGGTGAGGTCGAGAGGGAGCCCCGCCTCAGAGGGGAAATTCGAGTTGGTTCTGGCTCGAATTGGCAGCCCTACTACTCGTCCTGTGTTCTACGCTCTGGAATTCCTTCAACAGCTTTGGGTAAGTGCTCCATTCGCTGTTATTTCAGTTATTCAGGCTCTGTCTCTCGGTTTAGTGTTTCCATTGTCTTCTGTTCTGTTTCTCATTTCGGTTCGAGGTCCTTGGATGCTCTAAGGCACAATTCCAGTTTTCGCACTGTCTCGTTAAAAGTCACAGTCATTGTCTACACCATGAAGCGACCTGGGAAGTGTTCTCGCTCTGGGGAAAGACCTGGCAACAGCAAACAACCCTCTGCTCGCCCTCAGTCCACTCCTCTGCTCACCACCATCAACCTCACTTCTTCCCCTGAGGATCCTCCTGCAAGTAACCCCACTCGCCATCCGATACCCTGTCATGCGGAAAGAGTTATTTTTGCGGACAAACCTAACCTCCCTAGGAGTCTAAGACTCTCTAGTGACAAACAAACCAAACAAGAGCAATCCTTCTCTAAACACACGTTATTCTATGAGAGATCAAGTGTCTTCCGATCTTACCTTAGGTCCAACGCTTGTTGTAGCAGTCCAGCCTTGCTGATCCAGATGAGCTCCTCCTTCACTTTAAGAC
>APFE030486406.1:0-10939 GCA_000404065.3 Pinus taeda | reverse complement strand
AACCCTAAGGCTAAAATCTCAATAAATTTCACTAAAACTTTCGACACTAATGGAACAAGTGCAGGTGAAGATTTTTGATAGAAAACCAGTGGATCTGGGTAGTAAAGACTAAGAAAAACAAAATCTAAAGGGAAAAAACGGATAAAATTGGAATTTTCTCAATTTTAACAGGGTACGCAGGCAGCCTGTTTAACCAGGTGCGCCTACGCTCTGTGTGCAAAGATACAGTGCGTACAAGTACGCACTGTGTCTAATGCAGGGGTGTGTACTACTGTAAAACAAAGAAAACCTAAGTTCTAACTCGAACCTAAGCTAAGCCACCCAAAAACACAGTCAAACAACCAAAAAGCAAAAGAAACAAGACTCTTTTCAGATCAAAGTAATGTTCAAAGGAAAAATCAATCACATCAATGGATTCCCCAGCGGAGCCGCCAATTTGTCATGCGGAAAGAGTTATTTTTGCGGACAAACCTAACCTCCCTAGGAGTCTAAGACTCTCTAGTGACAAACAAACCAAACAAGAGCAATCCTTCTCTAAACACACGTTATTCTATGAGAGATCAAGTGTTTTCCGATCTTACCTTAGGTCCAACGCTTGTTGTAGCAGTCCAGCCTTGCTGATCCAGATGAGCTCCTCCTTCACTTTAAGACCTGCATACACTAACAAAGCAAACGATTACATAACACCTGAATAATTCATAAAACAAAGCATATTCATCACATAGACCAAGGAGTACATGAAATAATTCATTAACAACAAATCATTGAGAAGAATGGACTTATTTGTATTAAGGAAACAAAAAAGGAACCATTACAACCTGAGCCTTGGTGTTGTGCAAGCTCCTCCCAGGTTCCAACAAGAGATTTCCTCTACTTTGACAAGCTCACCCACTCTCAATATGGCAACAAGGAAGGATAGTGATCTCTCCTCACAAGTCAACAATGGAAGTCCTAATTCCAGCAGCATTTACCCTTTAGAATGTTCAGCTTTCAACCTTCTCTCCTTTGGCCCAAGGCCTGTATTTATAGTATTCTAGAGGAAGTTATTCAATTCCAACATCAATGGGATACTCCTCTTTTGGTGAGGGTAGCTCCTCTCTTATGGGATAAGTTCTCTATCATAGGAGTGCATGAACCATCTGGAGGGGCTCAATACACATCAAACACTCTTCTAGAAGGCTCTAGAAGTGACCACAAGTAACTTTTTAAAGATGAAACTCGCGCCTTTTGACCTTTACAGGGGTACGCACCCAACCTTTAGGCTTACAGAGCGTACAAGTACGCAGGTACAGTGTGTTTGGAGTGCGTACACGCAGGCAAGGTAGAGAGAACCTGCGTACCCAGAGATAAACATGTTTTTAAGTGACTTTCTCTCTTTTTGAAGTTTGACATGAAGAGCAGAGGTATGAGGCTTGACAAGGAGGACAATATGACTATTGATGGAGCCATATTAACTGCAGATAGTCATGGTGACAAATTTCAGTGTAATATACCCAACAGCGCTTTCCAATCCACCCATTTTAAATTTCAAAGCAATCTGAACCGCCCTCTGATATCAGCCCAGATAACCATCCTAATGACGGAGGAAATCAACCAGGTGCCTCCAATTTCCTGCATTGAACCCAATTCTTCCAATAGCAGTGAGCGTTCCTCTACCCAAATCGCCATGGCCGCCAAGAGGGATGCTGAACCGGTGATTCAGGTTGACTCGCCCTCCCTAATTCCTCCCCTGAGTGACTGCATCAACCTAATCCTGGACCCCGACGCTGGGAGCACCGACAGAAACTAGGAGGGCAACGTGTTGAATGAAAAAGACGGGCTCAGCCACAACGACGTGTTTCAGCAAGCCGAGGAGACACAGGGGGAAGAGGACAGTTGAACAGATGGCTCTTGAGTTTGCTCTTTTTGGGTTTTTGGAAGCCTGCTTCGGGAGCATGGCTCAATTTTGAGAACTCTCTGGCCGCAGCGTATGCTAATGTCTTGGTTCAGTACTCTCAGGGTTACTAGTCATATGCTTAGTTTCAGTACTCTCTCTCTCAGTTTCTTTGTAATGCCAATGAATTTGGCTGTCTGTTCTGTCTATCTGGTTGTTAGCTTTGATGAGATCCCCAGCTCTTCTATTATGGGGAAATTTTGTAACATATATGATGTGCAGGCTTCTGCATCTGCCCCCTCTTGTAATTTTATTACGTTTACCAGTTAATAGAAATAGCATAGTCTTTTACCAAGAAAAAAAAAAGGGTACCTAATTACACTTCCCCGGCATCGGTGCCAAAATGTTTAGTCAATTCAGTGTCCTAAATTGCTTGCATAAAGTATCAACCAACGTTTGTAAGCTAATGAAGTGTAGTGCACTGTATGTGCTTAGTTAACCCTTCTCACTTCGTTGTTTTGTATTTGATATTGTTTTTGGGGGTTTCTATCCTTTGATTCTTAATAATATTCAATCTGAACTATGAGAAGTTGAACCTAAACTTCCTAAAGTGAACCAAGAGCTTAAAACTAGTCAAAATCTAAGTTAAAAGAAGGAAAAATAGAGCATTTGTCCTATCTTGTCATTAATCCTAAGTCATGAATCTAATTCTTAAAATTAAAAGGTAAAGTTGTAAGGCAAGTTGAAATACATACAGAGAAGGAAATTAACTGAAGTACTTCTAGTTACCCAAACCTTCAATTTTGAAAGATAGTTTTCTTGAGATCGAATACAAGCAACTTTCTGTACTTTATGGTCTAAACAACTAAATAAAACATGAAGAAAGTAACTGATTCGTTTCAACCCTTGTGTAAAGTGAATGTTTAACCATTTAGTTTAGGATGGATATCAGCTTGAAATGGTGATAAAAAACATTCATTCACACAGTGCATTGGCAATCTGGACTAGGAAATAAATAACAAAAAACAATGAGTAAACTAATCAATAATGCATCCTCGTTAATTTCAATCTTACTCTGTTTAAAAAAAAATTTGTTTCCTTTATGAAATGGATTGGAGAGACAAGACTGCACAATTGAATTCTAACATTATGCTATTGATCAGAACTAAAAGAAATCAAACTACAAGAAATCAACTTAAGTTACAAACACTGCTAAAAGAAAATGATGAAATTAAAACTGAATAGAAAACAATGAAAAGAAAACATCCTTTAGTGCAAGGGACCTCTGCAACTGACTGGATTGAGCTGCTAACTAATTCAAATGCTCCTTCAAATGATCATTGGTCAAAACATGACTTTATATTATAAACAGGAACAAAAGTTAAAAATTACAAAGCTGTATGTCTGAGCTTAATACATCAAAAACTTCAAACCCCCCTCGTTTCTATACAACTGGTATTTAAAATAAAAATATTCATAACTGTCTTTTGAGGAAAATTAGCTACAGGTGGTTTACATGTATCACAACAGAACTACATAAATGTTTGATTGGCTATAGGTGACTTGAATTCAAGCAAGATGGTTACACAAAACTTTTAACACAGGTGGCTGATCCGAGTTAATGTTGCAACAGAACTATTGGATTTATTAATTAACCACGAAAGAGTAGACAAAGAGTCATATTTCTTCCCGGTTTCATATGTTTGACTCCACGTTTGACTGTGGTCTTGAGCTAGCTTTTTATTGATTTGGGCTGGGTGACTAGGATGGAATCCATGTCGAGACGATTCCAGAGATGCCCATGTGGCTGGTTTCTTTGTTTGACACCACATGCCAAACCACAGAAGTAGCTATGGAACACACAATTAGATGCAGAATAGGTTGCATTCTATAGCTAATTTGCTTATTCAAATAGCAACAAATAAAATTATAACATGTCAATCATTTAATGTCCTCCTTAAGACAAAATCTATCATTATCATTGATGGGGATCTGTATTCTTATGGAAAAGCAAGGGAAAGAAGTGAGAAAAGTTGTCAAGGAGAGGGTAATTTTGAGGTTCAACAGGAGCTTTATGCATCAACTATAATTCATGTTGTATTCCATGCTTATGAGTAAGATGTTTTATTTCTTTAAATAGAACTAGAAAAGTTTCTACCTCTTTGATCAAACTATCTTTAAGCTAAGACTCATAGTTTGAACAAACATCCTGTTGTTTCTTATGTTGTTCCTTTACACACATGATTACAAATCTTTTGTTTGAACTTATTAATCACTTCATCTTATTAACAACAACTAAATTCAAGTGATTTTTGTTTTGATGTGCCCTGACAATAAAGTCAACCCCATCTTTCTTAAGGTGATATTTATGCTCTCTTCTGTAAAATATTGTATCACGATCATAAAGATAAGGACTTCCTAAGACAACTCCACATATGTCTACTGGAACCACATCTAATTCCACTTCATCAATGTAGTTAGCTATAATGGAAAATCTTAATTGACATTGTTTTGTGACTTATATCTAAGTTGATTTATTTATCCATTCTAATGGGTAAGGTCTTAGATGATTCCATGTTTCTAAACCTAAATTCTTAACTAAATATTCAAATATTAAATTGGCATGTGATCCATTTTCAAACATTGTATCTATCTTTGTGTGCTTAGAAGTTATCGTTATGTTAAACAATTCAACTCTTTTATCCTCATTTGAAGGATTTATCTTTGATGAAGATGCAACAGTATTTGAACTTGAACCAGTGTCAGAATTTTTACCTGTCGTAACCATGGAAATTATTCTCATTTCATCACCTGAATCGAAACCTAGATCTTGCTGGACTACTGCAATTGCTTTCTTTTCATCCTTCTCCTTAAGGTACTTTTTGGGCATAAGTTCTGGATGAATTTTCCAACACTTAGATTCATCATGATTGATTCTCTGGAAATGAGAAAAATTAGGTCTTTCCTTCTGAACTATCATTGATTTCTTTCTCTTCGAATTATTCTTCCCCTTACTGTCATTGGAATATTTGATTTCCAACTTTTTGGATGATTGCGATGAAAACTTGAATGGTCTACCACGTGATTCAATATGTATGGCCTGAACACACATTTCATCAAAATCATCAGGATTAAACATCAATAATTTATGTTGCAAATATGAATGTAAACTACTGATGTATTTTAACAAAGTTTCACGTGTATCCAATGAAATACCAAGCACCAATGCTTTCTTTATGAACTCCTAAGTAAACTCCCGAACACTCTTCCCTTTACCTTACCTCAAATGTTGCCAATCAATAACAACTTATTGCATGTATCCTAAAGGATAAAATTGTTTCCTAAGAGCTTTTAAAAACTTAGACCATGTAGAGATGACTTTTCCTTTTTGCTTTACATCTATCTGAGTTTTACTTTCCCACCAGATTAAGGTTGTTCCCCCCATGATAAGTGTAGCTAACTGAATTTTAATTTTATTGTTAGAAATGTTCTGAATACGACAATACACTGCTAATTGCTTGATCCAGTTATCTAACTTTTCAGGATTCATTTTGCCATCATAAATAGGTAACTCAAATTTTACATCAAGTTTTAAAAGAGATGTTTTCTTAGGTTTCTTTTCCGTTTTAGATTCTGCACTGGAAGAAGAAGATGATGATGATGATGATGATGATGGGGATAACAGAGGTGAAGGTGGTTTATCAACGTTTCCTTTACCTTTTTCCTTCTTCAATGTTTTTGAAGAAGAAGCTGCATCTCTCACCTTCTTGTCTTCGTAGAGTTCTCCCAACATCTACTGCATAGTCAAGAATACTTGCTGAAACTGTTCATCACTCATCTTAGTTTTATTATTTTCACCTGCATCAAATCTTGTCACGGTCGACTTATGAACGACTCGTCGATTTCCAATCTCTGGATTCATCTACTCAACGACTCCTTCTCCATGTTGTGACTTTGACCCGGTTAACATTCAATGGAAAATTATACAAATGCAACCTGCTCTGATACAAAATTATATGATCTGAAATGATCATATGTTAAAACTGAAGTAGAATTGATTATGCCATTAATGAACATAATGTTAACTGAAAGTGCTGAAACCGAGAGAACTGCTTGAGAAGAAATACTTTACGACAGATGAGAAAACATAAGCAAGTTGAAAAACAACAGTGATACCAGACAACAAGATTGATTACAGAGTTCATCCCTAATGGACTACATCTCCAGGTCCACTTTCAAGATGGGCGACCACTTTATTAGGATTGAAATTGAAGAGATCTATTACACAGAAATTTGACCAAATTGAATGTGCACGCAGGCACATCTGGTCACTGTCATAAGATATCTCTCTAAACCATCTTTCCTGCCTGTCATGACTCCAAATTCTGACTCTGGATGCTCCTGTTACACTGAAAACAAAATCGACTATAACCTCCAGAACCTGCATACAAAAACCCAAAACCACTCTAATCCTCTTCATGAACAAAACTGCCTTTATAACTTATCAGATGCATTTTAACTCCCTCCACCAAGTTTAGGAATGAATTTTCTCTAATTTGGTTTACAAAAGGCTCGATCTAGTCATGATTTTCCACCTAGGGGTAAGGCTTCTTGGTCATGGAATTAGTTTTGCACCAAAACTTCAACAAAACCCACAAATAAACTTTATAATAAAACATAGTTGTTGGCAACTTGCTGACTGGGCCGAGGAGATTGATCGCCCGCACGTGAACAAGGTGGTTTGGCTACGGTCTTGTCACAAGCTACCACCTAAGAGGTTTATCCCGACAGTTGCAATTGGCCATGTGAACACATACAACTCTGACGTGGTTAACCAGGCAATGGTTCTGGTCTACCGACTATCGGCGAGATGATACGGTTATCCTTCACTCTGTTCACATGCCAACCTATCCCCGTGCAGTTTCCAAGCCCAGTGTGGTTAACTCTAAGCACTAACCCTAATGGCTTACACACTGATCACATTACCACAGTTCACGATGCGGTTTCCAAGCTTGACGGCTTATTCCGCTAGAGTTAACTCTGTTTCCTGTTCACATGTCCACTTTCATGGTTGACACTCTGCACGGTTAAGGCCCACAGTCTAGGGCTATTATAATATATTTTGTAATGTTTTGATATGTAATGCAAAGGCCGAGAGTGGTTTAGGCTTATGGTTTATGTGATTTTATGTCATAGTTTGTAATGTAACATGTCCGATTGGTTTAGGACTTAGGGTATAGGCCTTTTAGCATAGGTTTAATGTTTTTTAATGCATTTTTGAATGTTTGTATTAGGTTCTAGGTTTAGGTTTGTATTAGGTTTAGGATTAATGTATTAGGGTTTTGTCATTACATGGTTATTTTTCTTTTAAAATAATGTTTTACATCAACTTTTCACAAGGTGACATTCAAACCCACATACATATCATTGACACAAAGCTACATTTGTGACGACAAACCTTTGTCGACACCCAAATCTTGCGAAGGAAGATGAAAACCACATGTTGAAAACCAAACTCTGGCAGAATTGATGACAACCAAATGTCAACAACCAGGTTTCCAACCATATCACTATGAAAACCATTGATATCACTTGAACAACCTGAACCATAAACAACATTGTCAAAGATGACAACACCAGACTGAATGCTGGTGACACACTGAAACTATGTAACTGATCTAACTAGATTCTCCTCGATCAATCCACCTCTGTGTACTTTCCAAAATTAGGTTTGACAATGAATAAGTTGTTTATCTCATGTTTGTAAGAAAATTAAAATCCAAAGCTTCCATAAACACTTTTCTTGTGATGCTTCCTTTGATAATCGAAAACTTTGACTTTTCCCTGGCTATGGTATACAACGTCTTCTGATAATCATCTAACCTAATCAACTTCTCTCTAATTCCTATCAAACCTAGTATCCCCTTTAGATTTAGTACAGTGAATTTCCTATGGAACTTCTGAATGTTGGACTCTAATTTTTCGCACTTGTTTTCCAGCTGAAGCATAAGGTTCTTGTTTGTAAGGACCCTCCTCACCTCTAGAATTGTCTTTGTCCTGTATGCAATTTCAAACTCTTCTAATTCCTCTTTAGTCTTTGAATTTAGAATCCTAATCGAAGCAATAGCTTCACCTGGCTTCTATCCTAAATCTTCTTTCACCTCTTCAATGACCTCTTTAGATTTATGTACTAACTCCTCCTGCTCAAAAATGATCTCAATGGAGGGACATATTTCAGTCATGGCCTCATTTATTTCTATCCAAATACTTTCTTTTTCATGTGCAAGTGTTTATGCCATTGTAGACTCATTCTCCAACTAGTTAATTTTTTGGGTTAATCTATGAGTCTTTTGCAACTCTGCTAGGTACGCATTGTCAATTTTCAACTTCTGATCTTGGAGATTATTTATCTGAGTTTTCAATTTCTCAATTTCCTATACTCTTATTAATAAGTCATCCATTTCTTTGATTAATTCTTTTGAGGAATCTATAGATTGTGCCCCAACTATGATGGTTTTTGAAGTGGATGCCCCTGCCGCTTATGTAGATGCGATTGGAACTGCTGTGAGTGGAATGGATGCCAACTATTTTGATTGTTCTCTTTCATTTAACAATTTCTCCATCTCAACCTCCATTTCTTTGATCTATCCACTTTTTTCAATAATAATTATGTACATGTCTTCCTTTTCTTTCTTTAACGATCCAACTTCTTTTGTTTGTGGGTCTTATGTGGAGGGAAGCTTGAGTTGTTTCTTGAGTGCTGCAATGTCATCATTCTTCCTTCTAATGATCTCCTCATCAGCTTTCACATTGTTGGGATCATATCCCAGTTTTCTTCTAAAGACTTGATTTTTGTGTCTTTAGCTAGAGAAGAAATCTTCTCTAATTTGAGTTGTGACTGAATGTTGTTGAAAAAATATTACATCCTAGAAGCTATCATTGTTGAAGTTGTCAAGGTCGAATACAACATCTCCCATGTTTTCTTATGCAAGTTTATTTGATCGATTGGATGAATTTGGTCAAAATTGAAGGAAAAAAATGAATTTCTTGTAATATTTTGGAGTTTTAGGGAAAGAAACTTCATCCTGGAGGAAGGCTATCTCTATTTTTCCTTTCTCTGCGTCAAAGGCCAAAAGTAGCCTATGTTGTGAGGATGTTGTCTGCTTCCAAAACTGTGTATAAGTTGTAGCTTTTAGCATCTCATTTTTATTTTTAATTTCTCTGTGCTTGGAAAATAAATTTAGTTCAACTTGGTCATGAACCAATTCCCTTGACTGAGAGGTATCCATTGGCTCTTGGGAGGCCAAAGAGGATGGAGATCCTACAAAAATATCTTCATTCCTAGTAGAAGTATGGGGAGCTATCAAAATAATAGTAGACTGCACATTTGCCTCTTGAAAGGATTCTTCTTTTGGATTGGTCCTTTGTCTCTTCTTGTAAATCAAAAACTCTTTCTCCTGGATTTCTATGACTGCAGGGGAAACATATTCCCTTGGCCTCTTGTCCTACTTATCCTGTGGTGTTGGATTCTATGTTGTTGTTGTGGAGATTACCTATTCTTATTCTTCTCGCAAGGTGTTTTCCATCCATTTATCTTGGTTCATGTATCTTTCAATTTCTGGCCTGGGAGTGTGAGTATAGGGAGTAGTCTTATGTTCTACTCTTAGCTTTGAAATTACTCCCAAGGGGTCATATGACTAGGTGAAGTTGAGTTTGAAGTTCCTTTGCTTGGGGAGGATATCTGCTTCTTTAGTTGTTGCCCTAGTATTCCATATGAAATGGCCCACCTCTGTTTTTGTTTTAAATTGGGATTTCTTCTTGGTTGCCACAAAATGCAGCTCATCCATGTTGATCATTTGTCTAATATATTCTAGTGAGAATATTCTCATTGGAACAAACTTTGGTAACATGTATGGTGGCAACTCAGACCCATAGACCCTGATTTATGTGTAATTCGGGTATAAGTACCAATCGCCTATTTTGGTTTGCTCTCTAAGATGAAGAAATCTTTTTAGGTCCTATCCTTGGTTCAACATTATTGTTTAATAGGAAAGATATTGTATATAAGAATTGATCAACATACTTAGTGAAGCTAAATTCATTGGAATTCTTCCTTACGAGGGAAGTCCAATGAATTACTGATTGAACATTCCCTTGCTTATCCAATTTGGAAGGGAAACTAAAACCTGTCTGCCTCATGATATAAAAATAAATAGACTAGAACTGAATAATACTTGAAGGTTCCCTCTGTAGGAAACTTCATGAACTGATCATGGATTGCATCTGCTAGAAACTCATTGTAGTTGAAGATGATGGAGGGTTTCTCACCTATTGAAAATATTGACAAAAAACCGATGATGGCCTCATCAACCCACTGATCAAATTTATAGCCATGTAAACATGAAACAATCGAGATAATTTGTTTGGCCATCTCAGGAAACATGGAGGATTGTTACACAAAAATATCGTCACCTTCATTATTTGTAGTCGGTGTAGGCCTATCATCACCTATACCAGCTTCCTAAGCAAGTCTTAAACCTCAGCTCTTCAAAACAAGCTTGAGAAAAGAGAAAAAGACATCAAAAAAGCAATATAACTCTGGTTCCGCACTTTCTCTTAGCTTTGTCTGCGGGCCCGCACCTTTTGTTCAAGGTATTTGCGTACTTATACACTCTGTATGTAAAGGGGAGGGTGCGTACCCCTGTAAAAGTCAAAAGGCGCAATTTTTATCTTAAAAAACTCATCTGGGTTGATTCTAGAGTTTTCTAGAAGGATTTGTTACGTGGATTGTTCGCTCCACGTGGTTCATGCATCCCATCATAGGAGGAACTAATCCCTTGTTGAGAGGAGCTATCCCTTTGAAGGAGGACTCTATCCCTTTGAAGGAGGAGCTGGTAACTGATCTCCATTGCACTATAAATTGAGGCATTGGGTCAGTGGCCAGGGAGGTTAGAAGCTGAACTTTTGAGGGTAAATGCTAGTGAAATCAAGACTTCCTATTTGAGCTTAAGAGGAGAGATCACATACCTTTTTGGCCCCATTAGGGAGTGAGTGAAGCTTGTCAAA
>APFE030486403.1:0-26341 GCA_000404065.3 Pinus taeda | reverse complement strand
GGGGGGGGGGGGGGAGGTCACAGGGGGTTTGAGGCATACCCGTAACCCCACTTTATGGGGTCCGAGGCAGCAACCCGAAAAATTTTGGTTTTGGACCCTATGTTAGGATGGGCGGACCCACCTATGGTTTTGTGCATGCTTTTTGCACATGTTTTTGGACGCAATGGTTTTCGGTCTATGGTATTGGACGCGATGGTTTTTGGTCCATGGTATTGGATGCTTCGGAATGTATAAATATGTATTATAACGTTGAAAGGAACATAATGAAAAATCAAGCTGGTAGTCTCGGTTTTGGGATCCAGGGAAAAATATCTGTGTATAAGTGTTTTATGTGTTATGCTCTCGCATTGTTTATTTTTTGTGTTTTAGAATTCATATGCAGGTAATTTCTATATGGGATTAAAACCTACAGTATCTTGGCATACCTTTAATCTTGGCCACTACTAAGGCCCCTCACTGGATGGAAATTATCAACAAAATCAAGGAAAAAATGACTGCTTGGGGAGGACAGTGGATCACCACAGCCGGGAAGCTTACCCTGGTCAAGTCAGTACTCTCATCCCTTCCTATCTATCAAGCATCCTTCCTCTTAGCTCCAAAAATGATCACCGATCAGTTAGCAAAGCTGATCCAAAATTTTTTATGGCAAGGAGGAAAGGGGAACAAAAAAAATTCATATAGTAAGGTGGGACATAATGAAAAGGCCAATACCTGAAGTTGGTCGTTAGAGATCCTGTGTTGACCAAACTGGGAATGGGAGGGAAGATCCTTTGGAAAATATTCTCAAACCAAAGACACCTTGTAAGTCAAGTTCTAATTAAAAAATATATGCACAGACTCTCAATAAAGAATATGGATGAAGGAGCTTCTCACAAAGGAACCACATTGTGGAAGTTGTGTAGCCAAGGCTGGAATTTCTTCAAAGAACAACTTTACAGAATAACAGGAAATGGGAAAATAATTAGACTGTGGGAGGACAAGATCATGGGTCTCCAACCCCTAAGCTTGGCATCAAATATAGGTGACTTGCATAACTGGCTCTCCCAAAAAGGTATTCACAAACTTGTTGACATTTGTACATGGGACTCAAAAGGGAATTGGAGCAACTGGGACCCTCATCGTCCTCCTGAATGGATGCTCCCCCAACTTCATCAATTATTAGATAAACTCACAAGACTGGCTCCTGTGCACCTGCATTTGAGGGACAAGTGGGGCTGGGGGGAAACCGAAACTTACTCAGCACGGTTGGGCTTTGCAACTCTCCAAGAACATCATTAGATCCATAATACAAAGCTCTGGAACCATATATGGAACCCATTTGGACTCCCAAAAATCAACTTCTTCAGCTGGACTCTCATGCACAGAAGGACCCTCATAGGGGAAAACTTAGAGAAAAGAGGAATCATAGGTCCTCACATATGTCCTCTCTGCTACAAGGACCAGGGAATGATCGATCATTTGTTCATTGACTACCCCTTTTCTCAAGAGGTCTGGTTGCAAGCAATCATGGGGCTCAACGCCCAAATCCCTCAGCAGTATTCAGTGGTTAGTCTTTTCGCAACTTGGAAAGATCATTATCCACACCCTTTGAACAATAACTCAACTTGGACTAAAATCTGGAATGAAATCCCAAAATATATCTGTTGGGGAATCTGGTTGGCTAGGAATGAAGCCATCTTCAACAACAGACTCCAATCCACCATCACAGTAACTGACAAGGCCAAAGCCTTACTGCTGGAAACTATTGAAAATAGACCTCATAAGCCAGACAACTCCCTACTCCCTAAAGAGCTCAGCTGGCTAGGTGAGTCCCTAAGATGGGCAAGCATCAAGTAGAATATCCACTTACCTAGCCATAATCCAAAGTGGCGTCTCTGGACTTTTGAGGATGATTTTAAAAAATGGTGGAAAAATCAGAGAAAACTCACTATTTTCTTCGATGGAGCCTCCAAAGGAAACCCTAGGATATCAAGGGCAGGAGGAATAATTTATTCAACAGATGGACAGAAATAGGACAACTTTTGTCGGGGTCTAGGACAAAGCACCAACAACTAGGCTGAGATCCTAAGTCTGCTCAAAGCGTGTCAACTGTCTCAAAAGGAACATAGGGGAAAGCCTTCAAATATTCGAGGACTCTGAAATCCTGATTAAAACCCTTAATAAGGGCGACCAAATCAATAGCTCAGCTCTAAACAAGACCATAGAAAGAATAAGAAAGTTGACCCAAAACTTCACCTCATGCTCTTTCTATCATGTCCTGTGAGCCCAGAACAAGGAAGTTGATATAATGGCTAACAAAGGATGTTTGCTAGCCCAAGTTATGCTAGTGAACAATGAAGAAGAAGCTAAAAGGCACCCAATTCCTTAACAGGTTAGAAGAGTCGTTCAAGGATAGATTCCCACAGATCAAAAGTAGGCACAGATAGACTTCCACTAATGAGGAAGAGTGGCTCACTTCTCGACACAGGACAATGGGGATAGGAATAATAACAGGGCACATAATGGATTCCATTCAGAAGAATGCTTTGATGGCCGAGATGTGTAGGCTCATGATAGGGGATGATTCAACGGCCACTGCGTGCTGGAATAGGTGGGGGGCTAAAGACGCGGGGAGTGGTAAGCAATATTCTTGCACCACTTTCAGCTGATAGGCAGTATTTCACGAATTAGACGCGATGTTCCTTTCGGCATGACACGTGGCACGACAAAACCGCCCTCATCACGTGCTCCAGCGGAGTTAATGGCCGGACAGCAATTGGACGTGATTATCATCGGATCTGGGTGGGGGATGATCTGATCGACATCGCTCGCTTTTCTTGACGGGGTCTTCCATGTCGTGGGTTCGAGAATGGAGATGGTTCTGGTTAAAGCTAGGTCAAAAAGGGACGCAATCACCACTAGATCTGGGAAGGTTCTTGTTAGGATTCCAAGAAACTCTCCTAGGTTGTAGCTCGGAGATGCCTGGTAACATATAAATTCAACTATTGTTGTAGGTTTAATGGAAGGAATGATGGTTTGTTCAAGCCAGATAACCACTTCTACTTTGTTTCACTCCATACATGCGTGAACACCCTCAAACTACAAGGCTTTAGACCACCAATGCTCATAGTTTTAGAGATTAGGTGAATATGGAGAATACTAACCACACCAGCAGATGCACAAGACCATGTGATGACTGGCTGCAACTAGTAAAGAAACTTGTAAATCTATTCTACTAATGCACGAACAGGGTGACAGCTCTCTTGCATCAAATAGAAAGCAACCTAAGTAACCTATCCAGTGATGCATTCTGTTATCACTCAGGTTGTCCCTAAGCTCCTGAAGGGATATGGCTGAGGTAACCACAAACCAATCTTTGGATTGCAGGTTCTAGCCCACCTGCAATCAGAGAGGGTTCTCTCTTAATGATTTAGCTTTGTTGATGAATATTTTAGGCTAGCTGTTGAGTTCAAGGGTTTTGATTTAAGTTTGGATGGAAGTTCAGATGGAGGGAAGATATCTTCAAGTGGAGAGGCGGGGCATAGAACAGAAAGTTTCAAACCATTGGGCGTGGAGTCAAGGAGTTAGAATGCTGGTGCGTTTTCTTGGTCACAAGGCAAATATGAAGCAAGGTAGCTGTATATAACACAATCTTCAGGCTCAAAGAGATGAAACAGAAGCCAAGAAATGAGAGGCAACAAAGAATCTCTCAATATACTCAACAGAGGGAAAAGAATGAACTATATCCAGGAGCAGTTAAGAATTCATGGATAATTGTCATACATGATGAATTAGGGAAAACATGAGCCAAATGGAATTCATATTTATGCCTAAAACGGATGAAAACATGAAGAAACAGCAGAAATTGAGCATAGAGTGTATCTAAACAAATTCTAAGCTAATCTTTCTTTCCGCTATTTGAAAGCGTAATTCATAAGTGAAAACAGAGATAAGAGGTACTTATTGAGTTATGCAACAGCGCAAGAATTTCACAGTCAATCTTCAACCATTTAAACACAGTAACATTTCATTCTCCATGCTTGTAAGCAATCTTTGATTACAGAAAATTTTCCAGCATACAGTGCGAGTCTCCCTCAGAGCTTATCATCCCAAAATTATAAAAAACAACCAACCCTTAATACATCTGCCCCAGCAGAATATATAGAAGTTATTTACAAAATATCTCATTGGGAAAATATCTAGACATAACTGTGTCCATCTACTCCGACATGCTCAATAACTATTATGAAGAAAAAATTGCACAACAATAACTGAGAAAGTAAATGTGTTTAATTAGTCGTTGTAGCTGTCCTGATTTGTCGTTGACTCTTAGACTGAGAAAGTCGGTGGATGACCACTATGTTGATGAGCTGTTCTGGGTGTGTTGTCACCTGCCACCTGTTTATCTTCTTCAAATGGTTTTCCATGCCAATTCCATCCGTTGCTAGCTTGAATGTCCTGATAGCAAAAATTGTGCAATGAAGTTTGCTTGTAAAGGCAAGAATATGCAGAGAATCAAAATTATTTTAGAATCTGAAGCAGACTTTGCCACCAATCTTCTGGTGGTAAATGATGTTTTCTTAATTTGAATAGGGTCTCATCAGCTTCTGTATATGCATAATAATTCGGCCAGACCAGAAAGAGATGTTTAATTTCATGTTCAATGTAAAATAGATCTTCTAGTTTATTGTATAAACTCTGCCCTGTGAGAGGAGCTGCTTCTTCTGTGTTGCTCGATGATGCAGTGACCTGATTCTGTACATATGTATGTAGTCTATATGCATACTGCTCCTGCTTTAATAACTTTCCCGCGCTAGTAACCAGGCTGGGTAAACCTCTGTTCTGTAATCTGTGATCCTTTGTCTAAAGGCCTGTACCTCTGTTTGCATTTCTTGGCACTTTCTTTCTATCGTCTGGACAAAATTCCTCATGGTTAGCACCTTTTTGACTCTCAAAATAGTCTCTGTTCTGTTCTGAATGTTCAGTGCTATCAACTGGTCACCAGTATGAGTATTTAGAAAGTGAATCAATTTATTGGCTAACTCAGGCTTATTTGCCAATAATGCCCTGGCCTTTTGAGTTTCATATTGAGCTAACGTCATCAAATCTATCTGATCAAAAATGGTTTGAATCCCTGTCCATTGATCAACGAGAGCCTTGCCAATATTATCCCATAAAACTGTTTTGATTTGAGCCAGGGTTGCATGGAGAGTGAGGTCTTTCTCCAAGGCCTTTATTTTATTTTCTAGGGCCTTTATTTCCCTGGTTTTCTCAGCAACTGTAATTTTTGATTTATCATAGCTAGCTTCAATCTTAGCTAGCTTTTCTTTAGTTTCCTTCATTTCTGTCATTTGTACTTCAAGGGCCTTAATCTCTTTCATCATGGCCTCCATGCCCAAATTGGCCTCTTGTGCTGTTGCTGCTGTGGTTGCAACCTCTGTTGCTGAGGTTGAAGCTGGTGGAGGTGTTGTTGTAGTAACTGCTAGAGGGGGAACCGAGATCATTGGAATTAATGGAGGAGGCCTTGAAGACAACTCAGGTTGCTTCCCTTGCAAATCTTCTTCCAGGCTTTCTCTGTGTCCAGTATTCTCTGATTCATTTTCATAAGCAAGGTGTACACGTCCTCCATCTCTTTCTGTTGTGCTACTTCTGCAGTCTGAGGATGAAGAGTTGGCAGTAATTTCATTTGTTTACTGAGGGCTGCTAGATCCTCCTCTTTCTTCTTGATCAAGGCTTGTGTTCCCTTGGGATCTTTGGGGTCATGTCCCATCTCTATTATGATTTCCTCAAGGGATTTTATCCTGTTATCTTTAGCCAATGATGAGGCCTTCTCTAGCTCTAACTGGGCAGAGGTATTATACAAGGAGTTCTGCAATCTATGAGCCAGCAGAGCCTTATCTGCCAGGGTTGAGTATACCATTTCTCCTGTCTGCTTATGCAGCTCAATCTGGTCTATAGGGTGTATGTCCTTGGAAAGGACTTCCAGATTAGTTCTTATGTAGTCTACAGCTGATTGTGGTTGCTGCACGGTGGGTCTAAAATGACTTAAAGTCATTTTTCCTGCTTCCATGTCATAGGCTGCCATCAGCCTTTGTTGATTTGCTGGGGCCATCCTTAACAGTTGATTATAGAGCTGGAACCTTATTGGTTCGTTCCTAGCTTTGATTTCAGTAAAAGCCCTTTTAATGTCTGCGCCCTTTTGTTTTTGTTGTTTGGAGGACGAAACCTCCCCACCTGGTTGTCTGTCACGCTCCTGCTGGAAGGAGCTGGCCGATGTCTCCAAAATAGGAGGGATCTGCTGTCCTGAAGTTACCTCACCTCTCAAGTTTCCAAGTGTTTCCTCTGAGATCTCTTCTTCGGCATAGGGGTTTAACCTTTGCCTTTTCTCTCCCTGCTGCTCGGTTGGTGTACCTGTAGGTGTACTCTCTGCTTGGTCCCTCTTTTTACCTGTTTCCTCATGTTGAGGAGTTGGCAGCACAGGAATTTCAGGTGCCTTTGCATGCATTGAGGGACTTTGTTCTTGGTCTCTCTCCAGATTCAGAGAAGGCTGCTCCTCCATCGTACTCTGTCCCTCTGAATGTTCTATTTCCTTGTCCTTTCCTGCTGATGATATGGCTCCCTTAGCTGGCTGTAGTGAGGCAGCAGTTGATGTACTTGCCCCCACTAGTTGTGGTTGTATGGAGGGGACCTGTGCAACACATTCCAGGTCAATTCTCTTTTCAATTTCTTTCATGTCTTTTTCCAATTTTTCTTCTTCAGAAACTTGTTCATCATCTAAAGAACCTTCTACCCATTCTGGTAAATTTGCATATTGCTCGATGTGAGGGATTGGCTAGTGCACATACCCTGAGAGCTTATTTTTGACTCTCCTAAAGCTTATGAAGTGTTCGGGGTCATATGGTCACCAGTAGAAGCTTTGTTTTAACAGCATCTCCTCTCTCAATATTTTATCTGCACCCTTCCAGGCTTCTTCCCTTTTGTTGAAAACAAAGGGACCCAGTTGAGTTCTGATTTTCAACTGTGCCTTCTTGTTTTTGCCATGGAAGTGAACTAGGTCTGCATGACTGAACTGTCTGAAATATTCTAAGGCAAAGAGCCTCATGGGAATGTATCTTGGCAGCCTATAGGGAGATAACTCACTCCCATAAATTCTGATAACTGTATGGTTTTGGTAAAAGTACCAATCCCCAATGCTGTATTCTTTGGAAAGATGCAAAATCCTTTGCATTTCGACAGTAAGTCTGGGAGGAGGAGTCTCCAATAACAAACAAGTAGCTGGGTATATAAAGAGATCAATAAATTCACGATATGTATAGGGAGAACGTTGGGCCATATGAAAAACTGAAGTCCAAAAGACTACAGATCTCCTCTCTCCTCTTGAGTCAAATTTCATGAGAGGGACTTTGAAACTATCAGGGTGATAGTAAAGCAACAGATGATAAATGTAAGAGGTGTATTTGAAGACTCTTTCCCTGTCCATCATCATGAATTGCTCATGCATTTTGTTGGATATGAATGTGGCATAGTCATATATGATGGCAGGGGGTTGCCCTGGAGTAAATATGGCTAATAACTGGAACACTGTCTCATCTACAAACACCCCTATCTTGCATCCTAAGATATAGGAAATCATATCCACCGTCAGCTTACCTGTTTCATTGAATGAAACCTGATGATAAGGTGGAGGATGGTCACTTTGATATTTCGGTATCATGAATAGCTGATTAATTCTTAGTATCTCTGCTTTGGAAAGCTTTAGACTACTATCAATCAGATGTTTCAAGGTGAGAGGAACCAAGGACTGGGGAGGCTCATAATTCAGCATTTGATTGATAGATTGAGGAGTGATATGGAACAACACTGACCCATCTGGGCTGAGGATTGCCCTCAGAGTGGGTTCATAGCGAGAATGGCAGAGATGGATAAAATCAGGCAGCACATTGACTTCTGGGAGGTAGTAGATAGGCATACTGGATTGCCAAATTCCCAGGGGATTAGTATTATTTTTATAACTGTTTTTGAATTGGCAAATAATTAAAAGGTGAGATTCAAGTCCCCTCATATCCTCAATCTGGAAATCTCGGTCTGCTAGAGGTATCCACTCTAAATCCATGTGTGGGGTATTCAGAGGAGCAATATTCAGGGCAACTGGGGCCTCCATGTCTTGTATTGCTTGATTGAATGGAATAGAGGCGAAATAGCAACCGAAGGTGAAGATTGAGGCTCTGTGAACAGCACGACGGCACAGCTACTGATTTGTTTTTGAATGGGCCTCACAATACAGAGTTTATGGAACGCTGAAGAGTGGCAATACTCCAGCTAGATGCCTTAACAAGAATGGGTCGAAACTAGAGGCTCAGTGGGCACTCGACACAATGCTGAGAGGAGGGGAACTGAATTTCGCCTGGGGAGCACCAGTTCACAAATGGGACAGGAAATCCAGGTTTTTCTTTTAGGAACAAAGGCTAGAACCAATGAAACATAATATAGTTGGGCAGCTTGGCTGAATAACGCAGAGATTTTAGTATTTCGCGGGAGACCATGAACCAACAGAGGGGAGGGATAACCCTTTCACAGAAGGAAATGGCTCAGGGT
Source organism: Pinus taeda (assembly GCA_000404065.3). NCBI lineage: Eukaryota > Viridiplantae > Streptophyta > Pinopsida > Pinales > Pinaceae > Pinus > Pinus taeda. The sequence goes on along the minus strand of APFE030486403.1, from coordinate 17,767 downwards.
GTCAGTTTGCAGAGAATGACCAGCTCAAATGATAAGTGCAGAGTAATGGGTGACTGGTAGGAGAAGTTTTAACAGCTAAAAACGAGTTCTATTCGGAATTTTGAGCAGAGAAGCATGAAAACAAGGTTTTGGGTAAAAATTGGGTAAATACCTGTTATGAGGACGCCATAGGCACTTGACAGGACGAATTGAGCTACTGAGACGAACTACGGTGCCGAATTTGCAAGTTGGCTGGCTACTGAAGTCTTGGGAGTGAAATAACGGAAACCGCATGCACGTTGCTTTTGCAGTAAAAAACATAAATGAACTAAAATAGTCGTTTTCACGACGTTTAACTCAACTTTCCAGAATTTTGGCACTTTTTGGGATTTTTGGCGTTTTTTGAGGATGACGTCATCATGACGTATTTTTTGTCGTGTAGCGGGTACGGATAATAATGACGTGGCAGTTGACGTGGATGATGACGTGGCAGTGGACACAGTGGCAGATTGATGATGTCAGCAGGTGACCTGGCACAAGTACATTATGGTGGCAGGTGATGTGGCAGGGTGACGCGACGCTGATAACAAGCGGGGAGGAGAAGGTAGTTTTGGATTGCATCGAACCGCTTTTGTTACGGAAGCGGTTTGTGTCAGGGGCGGCCCGATGCAATCGGATGCCGCCAGCTGTCTCGGTGTACGACGGTAAAATCGTCGGACATCGGGTGCTAACGTACCGACATAAAAGGGCGCTCGATATGCGTAATAGTCGTTGGATTTGAGGGAGGTGATCCGACGGTGGACGGGAGGAGGAGGTGTGCGGGGTTTAGTACAAGTGCGCGCGGTTTAAATAATGAAATATTTGCGGCCGCAGGTGGGTTTAGACCTTAGGTTAAGGTTAGAATAATTTCAGGTTTCGGCTATTTATCAATCAAATATTGATAAATCCCAGGAATGAAAGCGGGGAAGGGTTAATATGGTTATTTATTCAACCAAGAGTCAAATAAATCACGAGTGAACGCGGAGGGACTAACAGTGGGCCCCAAGTGGACCTAATGTTTTCCCGACTTTGGTTTATTTGGCTATAATTGCTAAGGGGTGAGATATTTAGTATTTATTGGGGTTTTTATATAGCCTCTTTTTAGAGTAGGGGTAGGGAAACATGGTGTAGGGAGCTATATAATAGAATTAGGTGTTAACATGGGTTCTGAGAAATGACAAGAGATGTGGGGATGCTAAGTTTATGGATTAGAAACTCAAGCATAAGGAAATGAATGGATTATGTAGAAATTAATTTTTACACAAGAAATGTGGCTTCTTTTCACTAAGTCAACTCAATTGTCAACTTGGCTTTAGTAAGAAATGAAGTGAGACTGGATTATTTGGGCAGATCCCAAGGTCCTTGAGGGGAATGTTAGTTAGATGATTTCTTGGGGGAAAGGAAAGGGGAATTAGTTATGCTTCCTTGTTGTACTGCCAACCAACTTCCAAGATGCCAACTTATACATGCTATGGGCCCTCCTTTTGATAAACCAAATGGTAATACTATCTTTACTTCTGCAGCCTCACACTACCTACCCAGTTTAAAAAACCTAACATATTTTTCTTCACTTGGATTGGGTGCATTTGAATTAGCAAACCCTGAATGTCCTCTTTTTCTTTTGAATGTCCTCTTTTTCTTTTGAATGTCCTCCCATCTCACTCTACCCTTATCTCTTCCAAGGGCCCAGATTAACCAATTGGGCTCCTTTGATTCTCTACCTATCTAAAATCTGCCAAGGTTAGGCTGTTTGGACAGATTATTCATTCTCTATATTCTACAACATAAAATTGAAACCTAGGGAGACCAAGATTAAACTGTTTGGACCTCCCTTTAGATGAAAACTTTGCAAAAATGGAATAATTCTTCAATATTGGAATGCAGTGGATGAACTTTGAGTAGCATTATCTCATGGCCTCTTTCTTTGGTGTCTGTCAGCAAATATGGAGCATTGCAACATGCAAAGTATGACATATTTGGCCTGTAAAAATGTCAATCATGAAATATGAGTAACCTGCTGCAGCAGGAGGCTAACACATTCAGCAATCTAACATAGAGATAAGATGACAGTTATCTAGTGCTAAACCTCAAAAGATCAAGAACACAGCATATCAGGCACAAGCTTAGAACAGAGGAAAATGGAAAGTGAGCAGTTAATAGCAAAAGAAGCTTGTAATAGCTGAAAGTGAAGACGAGACGCTGCAAGTGGCAAAATATCTACAGTCTCCAGAAGTTGAACCAAATGCCAACCTTGATTACATCTAGTTTTTGAGTATTTATAGATTTACATTACAAGGGCACTTGGCCATTTAGGTATGGAGGGGTCATAATTGACCATCAATTAAATTTAACTGTATGATGGAATCTCTAACTGTGTTTGCTTGCTGCAATGAGTGAATCCGATCTGCTCAAGTGACGTGATGTCCCTTTTTTACTATTGGAGTACTCGCACCAGTGAAGTCCATGACTGATAAATGCAGTTACAAGATCATGCTGCGTCCTTTTCCCTTTCGGTCATGCTTTCTATTAAATATGGTTGTTGGGGAATGAATGTGACTGGTACAAGCAGAGCTAGTCATCTCCTTCTTTGGGCAATGGAGTGGTCAGGGACGTGGAATGAATGGGCGAGTGGACGATTTGGATGAGAGGGAAGAAGGGCCATCGGATCGAGGAAACAAATGGTCGAGATGGCTTGATGGATTTTGTCAGTCGAGGTGGGAGCGAGGTGAACTGGGGCCGTCAAATCTACAGTGAACAGATCGGACGGTCGTCGGGTGACAAAACTGCACAGGCGTTAACGGGTGGGGCGGATTGGTCGAGTGGTAATGGTATTAATCGCACCGTTTTTGGGCATTAAGTGGTAAAAGGTCGAGGTCGTGCGATTCCACTCAGCGATTTACACGTAGCATCGAATGAGAGAGAAAAACCGCTCTCATCGCGCATTGACATTCGGTTAAGTCGCTTATGTGATGAAAGCGAATGCCGTTGGATCTTTATGGAAATGATTGGATGGTTGGGAATGGTAGAGCAGTTTGCCTTTATCGGATGTGACGAGAGCCATCGGATCGGCAGGGTGATCAACGGTAAGGATGAAGTGCGATGGGTTTATGAAACTACGAAGACATATGGTATGGTTTTATGGCAGTTTGGGGTTTTTTGCTCGAGGCTAGGGTCAAAAGGGGCTATTCTGCAGGGTTTAGGAGGCAAATCAGGGAAACGGAGATGAAGGGGAATAAGCGGGATAGAGGAAGAAAGGAGAAAATGACCAATGTGAGCTTCTCTTTGAGCATAACCAAACGGACCATGATCCTCTCTCACCTTAGAAAATCAATGTTGCATAGCAAAGCTTACACTGGCTCCTTCTGGGGATGAGATCCTCCCTGTGAGGTCTCAAGAACCATAGACCACTGCCTTTCATACAAAAACAAGATCAGCAATCTTTCCTAGTGTTCCATTAGGCGTGGATTCTAATTAAGCCTACACTAAAACTTGTGAAAATAACCTATTTACAATGTTGAGGCTGGAAAGCCTTAATTAACATAAATTTTCAAAAATCGCCCATTGACTGGGACATCAAAAACTACTTCTCCTTCCATACTTTGCAGCATGAAAGTGTTGTTCCCCTGGATCTGAGTAATGATAAAAGGTCGAGTCCAGAGGGCATCGAACTTCCCATGATTGCCTTTCTTTTCCTTCAGAGCATCCCATTTAAGAACCAAGTCTCCAACTTGAAAATTGTCCATCTTTGCCTTTCTGTCAAAGGCTTCCTTGATTCTCTTTTGATGTGCTATGGACTTGTCAACCAATTGATCTGATTTGGTGCACTTATGCCAGGTCACTGATCCTCTTTGCCATGTCATTTTCCTCATTCTGCTCTTCCTGCAAGAGTTTTTCCACAAGGAGGGTCAACTGGATTGGAAATACAACCTCAGTGCCATATACCAGCTTGAATGGAGAATTCCATGTGGATTTCTTGGTGGTTACCCTGTCAGCCCACAATGCATACTTCAACTTGGAATCCCAGTTCCTTTTGTTGTCTTCCAGCAGCGTTCTAATTATCCTCATCAGGCTCTTGTTGGAAGATTCTGCTAGACCATTACCTTGAGGGTAATATGAGGTGGAATGAACTAACTTAATGCCCATTGAGTCACACATGTCCACCAACTCTTTTGCCCTGAAGGTTGCTGCATTGTCTATAACTAATTTGTGCGGGCAGCCAAACCTGGTGAAAATATTCTGTCAAGAACTTCATGACCACCTAGTGATCAGCTTTCCTGGTAGGGATGGCTTCAATCCACTTAGTGAAGTAGTCAATGGCTACTAAAATCCATCTATTTTGACCACTGGAATGTGGATTAATTTCTCCTATGAAATCCAAACCCCATTGTTGGAAAGGACCATTGGCATGTATTGGCTTTAAGGGTAAGGATTTCAACTGTTGTTTTCCTTCAAACTTCTGCCACCTGTCACAAGATTTTACAAATGAAAAGACATCAGAAAACAGCGTGGGCCAATAATACCCAGTCCTAAGGATTTTTTGGGTTGTGGTTTTCCAATAGTGATGCCCTCCACAGATGATGGAATGAAACTAATGCATGACGTCCATGGATTGTTCTTTGTTCTTACATCTCAAAAGGATCGTATCTCTCCAATAGAGCAAGCCTTTATGAATGCAATACTTGGCTGCCCTGAGCTTAACAGTCCTAGTTTGGTTTGAACTAAGGCCCAGTGGAACTTCTAGCTTCAGGAAAAATTGAGCTATTGTAGAATACCATTCATAAGAAGCTAGATTTTCTGCCAGCGACTGGTTCTACCCTAATTCAACTGTCTCTTCCCCTGTTTATCTGTCATCTGAGTCTGTGCTGATCAAATTCATGTCCAGAATCCTGCAATTTTCTTCAGCCATCGGCTTGGCAATGCCCTAACCTCTAACAAGCTTAGTGGGCTTTAATTCTATGTTGAATTCAATAAGATTTGCAATCCATTTAGCCCTTCTTCCATCAATATCTGGTTGTGTTAGGACATCCTTTACTGAATCAGATGGCGCATATGCAATTACTTTGGAGTGCATAATGTATATTCTGAAAGCTTTCAAGGACTTAATCAGAGCATAGGCCTGTTTTTCTATAATATCATACCTTAGTTCAGCATCCCTTAATGTTTTACTGAAGAATGCCACTGGATGCTCTGAACCCTCATCATCTTTCTGCAACAGGACTGTTGCAAGGGTGTCACCTGAAGCAAAGGAGAAGATATGGAACTCCTTGCTATAGTCTAGGTTGATTAAAGTGGGAGCTTCCATAATGGCTCTCTTGATGGCTTCAAAAGATCTCCTTGCTACATTAGTCCATTTGATCTCTGATCCCCTTTTTAGCATGGAGGTGATGTGTTTTACCAATTCTGCAAAATTAGGAATAAACCTCCTTACAAAATTTATTTTTCCCATAAAGGACTGGATGTCCTTTTTTTATCTCGGAACAGAAAAAGTCTGTATTTCTTTTACTCTTTCTGGGTCAATTTTGACACCTGTAGCAGAAACAATGTGTCCTAACAGCTTGCCTTCTTCTAAAGCAAACTGTGACTTCTTAGGATTGACTGATATCCCAAACCTTCTACATTCTAGAAACACTTTCTTCAAATTCTGCAAATGATCTTGATGGCTACTGGAGTATATTGTTATATCATCCAGGTAGACAAGGACGAACTTATCCTTCTCTCTTATAAATTCTATATCCATAGCTCTCTAAAAGGTGGCTCCAGTGTTCATCAGTCCAAAGGGCATCTTAGAATACATGATTGTGCTCCAAGGAGTGGTGAACACAGTCTTTTCTTAGTCATATAGATGTACAACAACTTGGTTATACCCTGAAAATCCATCCAGGAAAGACATGACTTTGGCTTCTGAGACTTTCTGTAGCAAATGCTCCATCTTGGGCAGAGGATAGTTGTCTTTCTTAGAACATTTGTTCAAGTTCCTGAAATCAATGTACAGCCTGATTTCTCCACTTTTCTTCCTCGCCACTACCAAGTTGGCTACCCACTTTGAATATCTCAGAGGGACTATGATTTTGGCAGCCAACAACTTCTTGATTTCTTTTTCAATCAGAGGGAGGAGCAACGGATTTATGGGTCTTAGCTTCTGTTTGAAAGGAATGGTGTCTTTCTCCAATGGGATCTTATGTTGGATGTTCTTTTTGTCATAAGTTTTAAGGTCGTTGTATTCCTAAGCAAAGACCTCAGCAAATTGCTTCATTAAGGTGCAGTACTCAGAACTTTGGGTAGCAGACAAATGAGTGGACAGATTTATATACTTTGGATGATCTAGACTCCCTATGTTATGCCTATGGACTGCAGACTGACCTTCCTTTTGGGCAATCTTGAGAGGCACATCATTCTGGTCAAACAGCGTCTCTAGAGGCACTAGCCCTTTTGGTATATGATTGCTCGGCAGCTGTACAATGCTGTCTCGACAAATTTTGCTTCTTAGCTGGGGCTTTGGTATATGATTGCTCTGCAGCTGTACAATGTTGTCTCGACAAATTTTGCTTCTTAGCTGGGGCTGGGGACTTTCCTCCAAGGTTTCATTCTCTTGATCAATTTGCATTTCAGAGAATTCATCAATGACTTGCATAAACCTATTTACTTCATCATCATCCTCAAAAAATTTCCAATGCTGGACATTATCAGGAAAGGATGGTCTATATTTTATCTTGACTTCATAAACCAATTTAGGGGGCATGGGAGGGATGAACATGCTAGCATACATAGCTAGGGAATCAGTAAGCTGATTTTTCACTCTAGGAATATATGAGATACAAAAACTATCAAAAGATTATTTGAGTTTCCATACATCATCTTTGTATGCTTTCAGCCTTTGGTGCCTTGCTTGGAATGTTTTGTTCACTTGTGGAATGATGAGATCAGCATCTCCAAACACCTTCATGTCTCTGATTCCCATGTCTTTGGTAGCATTTAAGCCCAATATCAGAGCCTCATACTCTGCTATATTGTTGGTGACCTGAAAAGTCAGTTTAAAAGACAGATGTGTGCTTTCTTGTTTTGGAGACACCAGTACCACTCCTGCTCCTGCAATTTCTTTTGAACAGGCTCCATCAAAGAACATATCCTAAGCTTTTGTCCCTTCTTCTCCCATGTCCTGGCCTACTGGTTTCTTGATCTGCACGGAGGCCCTCTGGGACTCTTCAATTTGGAGGATACATGCTCCAAAATCAGTGTCCACAGCATAAATAGGATGATTAGTGGGGTTCTTCTCATCACTGATAATATAGGCCAGCTGGGCTTCCCTATATAATCTTCTGCTTTCCCCTCCAAAAACTGGGACAGTGGCATAAGATAAATCATTTTGCAATGTCCCACCCAACCTTTTAATCCATCCTTTGGAAAGTAACATACCAAACTTAGGGGGAACATCTGCTACCACAAGATCCATCATCATGCTCTTCATGGGCAACTGAGTTAGTGTGATAGCTAAATCTTTGATCAACCCCACACATTTCACCTTCCTTGAATCAAAGGAGAATAAAGCATGATAAGGTCTAGTAATGTCAAGGCCTAACTCTTCCATGACAGCTTTGGGCATCAGATTATGGCTGACACCAATGTCCAGCTGATAGTTGTGGAGGATTTTGTCATGAATGGTCAAGGAGACATAAAATGATGGAGAATTATCATCAACAGGTTCAGTCATTGGGCTAAGCACGACTATAGGTTTATCATCTTGTAAATTCACATAGTCGGTGGATGCTTGTGTGGTTTTCAACTCAAGGGCATCGAGGATAGGCTTTCTAAAGGCCTCACTCTTTGCAAGTTCTATCAGAGGTACAGATATTTTCAACCTCTGGAATTCTTATTCAAAATTGAAAGGGTAAGGGGACTTGTCAGGGCCTCTTACCTCTGGAGCTAGTGCTTTGAGGATGATGGGATTAGCTGCTGATTTTTTTTGTTTGCTGATTTGTTGTTCTGTGGGGACAACAGCTCTTTGGGCAGGATTCTCTTTGACATTACTTGTTCTTGACCTCAAGTCATATCTTTGTTGGTCTCCAGTCTGCAGAACAACTTCTCTATCCCACTCTTGACTAGTCTGGTCCTTAAGTAATGATTCTTCGTAGGCAGCTAATGTCAAAAAGGCAGCACTGCCCTTATCTTCCATGCAGTGAATCTCATCCTCTTCTTCAAATTGCTCCTCCTCCATGACTACGTTCTGGAAAGGGGCCTTAACCCTTTGTTCTTCACTGGCCTCTTTGCCCCTCTGAATGATCTGCAGTTGTTCATTTGCTCTTCTGAATGGATTAGGATTTCTAGGAGCAAATGTATTAGGAAGCCTTGCTTTCCCATAACTCTGTTCAACCTTCAGCTTGGATATTTCAACAGCCAATGACTCAATCATTTTAGTCATTTTGTCTATTTTAGGTTCTGAAGATGAAGAAGAGGAGGAAGACTCACCTCTCTACCTCCTTCTATCGGCATGTCCTTTGAGTTTCTCTGCAACCATGATATTGGATTCAACCTCTAGGGCTACATCTTGCATTTCAGCCAGGGTGGCACATCTTCTTTCTCTTAATAGCAAACAGAAATTAAAATCAAATGCATTGGCATAGGTGAGTTTGGCAGAGGTGGGGGTAGGCTTTACTTCAGCTAGTATCTTGTTATACATACAATTGAATCTTTTATTAAAATCAGGCAGTGATTACCCATTTTCCCTTTTGAGGTTGCCAAACTCGGTATGGTAGTATAGCAAATCTTTCTTATCTCCCCAATGCTTTAAAAACACATTATCTAATGCCTCAATGTCTGCTATGGACCTAGGGGTCAGTTCTCTGAACCACTTTCTAGCCTCTCCATCAAGGCTTTGGACAAATACTCTCATCCACACATCATCTTCACTGATATTTAGGTTATCAACATAAATATAAAAAGACTCAAGGTGCTCTTCAGCTGTCACTCCCTCTGTACCAGTGAACTATGGCATGTATTTATGGTGTTCTCTTGTAGGCATGGCATTCAAAGGAACAGGCAGGACCAGGGGTCCATACCTAGCAACTATGATTATTTCCATTTTGGTAGGTGCTTGTGGGCCTGCCATGATTGGGGTAGATAGAAGGGTACTGGCAGTTGGAAAGGTAGGGAGTTGAGAAATGACTGACAGGGCTAAAGGAAAATGATGGACTGGGAGGGAGTTTTTCTTTGGACTGAGATCCAAAGGGGAACTTATTGTACAAGGAGCTTTCTAAATCTCTGAGAGTATTTCTTCACTGATAATGCTAGGCTCTATATTTTCAACATGTACATGCTTCGTTACAAGCCTCTCTTGCAAAGATACATAAGATTGTTTAGGCTTACCTGATCTTGATGCTCCTTTTCGTGATATCTTGCTTTGCTTGACAATCTTCTTAGGGTCAGGCACTGGGTCAGCTGGTGATTTCTGAGGATTCCTTTGAGTATGTCTCACAAACTGAGCCAGAACTATGATGTGGAGTCGCCAAAGGTTGGTCCTCCAGTAGAGTCGCCAAACAGATGATTACAACCAAAAATGTGTCCAGGCTTTGTCTATCATCAAAGCTGGATCTGTGTCGTTCTCCCAGGAAGCTGAGCTTCAATCTCCTCTCCCCGGTAATGGTGCCAATTATGTTAGGATTCCAAGAAACTCTCCTAGGTTGTAGCGCGGAGATGCCTAGTAACATATAAATTCAACTATTTTTGCAGGTTTAATGGAAGGAATGATGGTTTGTTCAAGCCAGATAACCACTTCTACTTTGTTTCCTCCAGACATGCATGAGCACCCTCAGACTACAAGGCTTTAGACCACCAATGCTCACAGTTTTAGTGATTAGGTGAATATGGAGAATACTAACCACACCAGCGGATGCACAAGACCATGTGATGGTCGGCTGCAACTAGTAAAGAAACTTGTAAATCTATTCTACTAATGCACAGATAGGATGACAGCTCTCTTACATCAGATAGAAAGAAACCTAAGTAACCTGTCCAGTGATGCATTCAACAATCTAACATAGAGATAAGATGACAGTTATCTAGTGCTAAACCTCAAAAGATCAAGAACATAACATATCATGCACAAGCTTAGAACAGAGGAAAATGGAAAATGAGCAGTTAACAGCAAAAGAAGCTTGTATTAGCTGAAAATGAAGACGAGACGTTGCAAGTGGAAAAATATCTACAGTCTCCAGAAGTTGAACCTTACATCAAATGCCAACCTTGATTACATCTGGTTTTTGAGTATTTATAGATTTACATTACAAGGGCACTTGACCATTTAGCTATGGAGGGGTCATAATTGACCATCAACCGCATTTAACTGCTTGATGGAGTCTCTGATTGTGTTTGCTTGCTGCAGTGAGTGAATCCAATCTGCTCAGGTGTTGTGTTGTCCCTTTTTGACTGTTGGAGTACTCGCACCAGTGAAGTCCATGACTGATAAATGCAGTTATAGGATCATGCTGCGTCCTTTTCCCTTTCGGCCATGCTTTCTGTTAAATATGGTTGTTGGGAAATGACTGTGACTAGTACAGGCAGAGCTAGTCATCTCCTTCTTCAGGCAACAGAGTGGTCAGGGATGTGGAATGCATGGGCGAGTGGACGATTTGGATGAGCGGGAAGAATGGTCGTCGGATCAAGGAAACAGATGGTCAAGATGGCTTGACGGAGTTTGTCAGTCGAGGTGGGAGTGGGGTGAATTGGGGTCGTCAGATCTACAGTGGACAGATCGAACGGTCGTCGGGCGACAAAGCTGCACAGGCATTAATGGGCGGGACAAATTGGTCGGGTGGTAATGGTATTGATCGCACTGCTTTTGGTCATTAAGCGGTAAAAGGCCAGGGTTGTGCGATTCCACTCAGCAATTGACATGTAGCAACGGATGAGAGAGAAAAATCACTGTCATCGCTCGCTAACGTTCAATTAAGTTGTTGGCGCGATCAAAATGAATGATGTCATATCTTTATGGAAATGATTGGATCGTTGGGAATGGTAGAGCAGTTTTCCTTTATCGGATGTGATGGGAGCCGTTGGATCGGTGGGGTGATCAACGGTAAGGATGAAGCGCGATGGTTTTATGAAAGCACAAAGACATATGGTATGGTTTTATGGCAGGTTGGGGTTTTGCGCTCGGGGCTAGAGTAAAAAGGGGCTATTCTGCAGGGTTTAGGAGGCAAATCAGGGAAACGGAGATGAAAGGGAATAAGCGGGATAAAGGAAGAAAGGAGAAAGTGACCAATGTGAGCTTCTCTTTGAGCGTAACCAAACGGACCATGATCCTCTCTGACCTTAGAAAATATGCATTGCATAGCAAAGCTAATAGTTCTATCTAACGGTCATCGCACTTCGCAATTGGAGGGGAGTTATTTAGCCGGGAGTGGTAAGCGGGTTTCATCGCACCGCTCTTGGCTGCTTGGAATTTTTGTATGAATTGGACACGGTGACATTTAAGGGCCAACGCGTGGCATTACAAAACTACCCATATCGCGCGCTCCTGAGGAGATAAAGGATGGAAAGCGATGGACGCAATTTGCGTCGAATCTGGGTAGGGGTAGATCCGACAGCCACTGAGTGTTGATCATGGTGGGGGTTACCATGTAGTGGGGTTTGTTGTAGCATTTTTTGGTTTTTATAAGATAGAATATTTGAAAAAATGTTAAGTTAGGATATGGACATAATAATAGTGAATAAAATGTTTTTGAAAATATCTTGATGATGACTTCCATATCAAAGAAAATGTTAGCTTAGATGCCCTAAAAAATCAAGGCAAAAAGAAAATGTTAGGTTAGAAAGAAAAGAAAACAAATAAACTCTGAAAGTGAGCAAGTCTAAATGCCACTACTATTTTTTCTGCAAAATAATGATTGTGTGCAGCTTGTCATAAATGCCACAACCCATGATAGTCAAATAGTTTAATCTTGATTGCTTCATGCTTTAAATTGGATGTTATAATTAGAGAATAAAGATCTGACCAAACTGTTTAATCTTGGCAGATCAGTAGTTAGGTAGAGAATAATAAGGTGCTCATTAGTTTAATCTGAGCCCTTGGAAGTTATAAGGTTAGAATTAGATAGTTTGGTTTTGTAAAAATAAGAAGAAAGGAAAAGGGTTTGCTAGCTTAAATGCACTCATTAAGTGAAGAAAAATGACAGGATAAGCAAAGGGTAAGTAGAGAAAGGTTGCAAAAGTATGACGACTGATTGGACAAAATGTACATTTATCATGTTTTACCATATGTTTCTATGTCCATGAGGCAATTACACAAAGAAAATGAAGGTCTACAAGATCAATTAATTAACTTCCCTCATCCCCATTCATCCCTATATTTACTAATTTCCCCTTCCCACCTTCATATAGTTCATATTCATCCATTTCCCATAAAAAGCCCCTTTTCCTAAGGTCAAAATCCTTTTTGCCTAGGAAAAGTTAAAAACCCATGCTAAATCCCCTTTTCCCTTTATTAAAATACCCTGAAACCATAAGTTTTATAATAAAACTATGTATTTCATAACATATCGTATATTCGCGCATCGTAAACTTTTCAACGTGCATGCACTCTCCCCGCATTGCGATATGCGATTGCGATGGACCCAGACCCGACACAATATATATCATAAATCATTGCCATTTCGCATCTGCCTCCATCGTAAGTCCCAGCTAAAGCATTACCCTCCGCCATTGCAATCTCTGATATGCGATGGGAACCTGGACCCGACGCAGTATTATCCATGATTTATTTCCATGTCGCGTCTAGCCCCTATCACATTCCTTTGTGATGGGCTTTCCCCCGCTAAACTGCAATTGTGATATGTGATAAACCCGGACCCGATATCATTTATCCACCCAAATTCATATTATTTCAAGTCCGCCATACCATGTTTTGCGAAGGATTTATTTGTTAAATTGTTTTTATGATTTAAACGAAGAACCCCGCTAATCTCAGTTTTAACCCATAATAAAGCTCATAACCACCATAATGAATCATTGGGCCCCTCCGCGTTGCTCTTTCACTCCACCACAATCTGATCCAATACATTCAAATCCAACGACCCTCAGTGATTTCGGGTTGGCTCTTTGTCCGAGCATTACCCGCCCGAAAAGCGGTATTCCATTAACCTCCCCTTACTATGTGTCAAGCTCAAACTGTATCGGGCGACCCCTCCCAAAAACCGCCTGCGCCTCATAAGCGGTGCCGTGAAAACCAAAACCACCTCCCGCATAACGACAAAATGACCGTTGTTCACTTTGCCCCATATTTCAAAAAGAAAGTCGTTTTTTAGTTTAAACGCAAAAATCACCATTTTGCCTTTGTTTCGCCTGTTTTCATAGTAAACCCTCCGTAAGCCTCTGTGACCAATAAAGCCATTATTTTACCTTCCAATACGCTCTGAAATCCTTCCAATATCCTTTCAAGCTCAATAAAGCCATTGATGTCCTTCTCTGTTACCTATGTTTTCATAACAATTTCTGTGTTTTGCAAGTAATAACTTATGTTTTAGGCTTACAAATAAAAAGCCTACATACAGTTTGAAGACTAATATGAAGATCTTATTGTTGAAAAACACAGTAAAGAACCTGAAATGCACAGTAAAGGTTACTTAGCAGAGTCAAAGGATATTCACAGAGTTTAAAGAGTATTAAATGAAAGATCAAATGAAGGAATTAACTAATGTAAAGGATACAAACAATCAAGCAGCTTAAAGGGGCAAAATATCAAACAACAAAGCCAACACAACCTGAATAAAAGGGACAACAAGAAACAGTTCAACAGCTGCTCCTATCTTCTTCCATGAAGATCTTTCCTTTCCTAGAATAAATGTTAATTAGTTTTAGGATATTTTCTTACTTTCGTTATTGTATAAATAACTATCTTCTCGAGTTGTTATAGGTTCGAAGTTCAAGGTTCATTATTCATTGCTTGTAAAGTCTTGACTATTCATTCTACTTTGAACCTGGTTGCACCTTTGAAGGAAGCTTTTGGAGACACTTGATGTACTCAGTCTTTCTGGAACCTTAATACAAAGCAGAGGATTCTGAATTTGGTTTTACATAGAGTGCGTTATCCTATAATTTTTTCCAGTTATCAATCATTATGTTTTTCTTCATATGTTTATGACTTATGGAGATATCTAGGTAAGAATAATTGTGTCCCAATTTATTCTTAGAAGCTCCTGAAGTGATCATCTATTAAGAGAATGGATTAATGAATTGTTTGTTTAGCTAATACCCTCTAAATAAATCATCAACATCTTTTGTAAGCTTAAGTATACCACCTTGAATCTTTGGAACGTAGTTCAGAAGGTTTTCACACTTATGATTGTTCTGTTTTACAGTCTGGAAACTGTGATAATCATATTATTTTCTATCTTCTTCTCACCACCATTTTTCATCTATATCACTATGTAAAGCTTTATAGCAGCCCTTTGCTGAGATATTAATATAACCCAAAGGATTAAGTATTTCAATTCTACATCTGTCTTCGTTCATTTGTCTTTCAAAACTAAAACCAAAAACCCCAAAACAATTATTTTAGATGCTCTGGCATTGGTAGCTGACCTACTACTATCTCAGAGGTACAATAGAGTCGACAGTGGAGAAGACAGGGTTTAATTAAACTCTTTAGATATATGCGGGATTGTTATTTGACCATGGATCGTGGTTTAAGTGGGTTTATATCAATCTAGGAAAGCACCAAGTTTCAAAGAAAAGAAGAAAGAAAGACAGAACTCTAAGCCGACTTCAGCAAAGCTAGGTTCTCTCAACCTGCCAACTGCCTTAAAATTAGCAGCTAACCTCGCCAGATTAGGAGGACTCAAATCAGCCAGATTTCTCACACCTTTCTATATTCAAGGTTGTTTGGCATGCCCAACCTCTTTTGATAAATAAAACTTAACCGTTTATGTTAAAAAATAAATAAATAAATTAAATAAACAAAATTTCTAGAAATTTAAGCATATAAAGTTTATAATAAATTATTCTGGCAAACCAAGAGAATTTAAGAGTTTTTGAAGGAGAATCCAAACATAACCAGGGTTGTTGAAGGATCAATAATATATTTTAAGGAAGGTTTTGTTTTATAAAAGGTTAAATGATTAAATCAAGAGCTAAAGAATTCGCTCTTTTGGACAAAACTTACATTCTACTCTTCGCTTGTTGTCCATTGGGTTCCAGTTGAAACTGAGTAATTGTCGAACCCTTCACTGTATAAAAAAGAAAAGAAAAGTAAGAAATAGTGACGAACAAAATAGAACGTTGGCAATTTGATTTATCCGTGCCATGCAAGCTAGGCTTATCTGATTACTAATTTTCGTGGTGTTGTATGGGAAACATGATAATCTTGTTGTGTGTGAATATTTGGTACGTTGGGCAAAGAAACTAATCGATATGACTAATTCATATTAATGACCATGCAAGTAACAAATATAATTATTGTAGCATGAGTAGCCATCATGTTAGGGTTCATAAAATGAATTATTTGTCACTTATTACACAGAGTTGCATTCTGTTTTTAATGGGTTGGCGGATATGTTAAGATGGATTTTAAATTACATGCATAGTAAGATGGATAAATCGACGCAGTAAGTAGCAAACTAATCCTAACACAGTAACTAAACACCTCCAACACAACAAGAGTCGAGTACGAGGAGCGCACTGCACGACATCCTTAACTCGGGTGTTGTATCATTCTCGTAGCCATGCTCTGCGTTCTCATCTGTGCTACTCCTCATGTGCCGCTAAGGAAAATAGCGTGTTTTTTCTTTTTCCGAAAGAATGCACAGAGGGGGTCAGTTGTAGATCCATATTTTAGGAAGGACGTTTAAGGAACAATGTTAAATTTGACTACTACTAAAGACGTTGCATTCGGCTGTTATATCGCACGGAAAAAGTACGATAATGTTCCTTATGCCTATGCGAGGGGTGGAAGGAGATAAGTGGGATAATGATTATCCTCGTCGGCAGATAGAGATAATGTTAAATGCCAC
Source organism: Pinus taeda (assembly GCA_000404065.3). Taxonomy (NCBI): domain Eukaryota; kingdom Viridiplantae; phylum Streptophyta; class Pinopsida; order Pinales; family Pinaceae; genus Pinus; species Pinus taeda. The sequence continues at coordinate 1,751 of APFE030486403.1, read as the reverse complement.
GATGCTCGACTATATAAAAACCAGAGAGAGGGTATAAATGGGAAAAAACGATGGATAATAAAAATAAAAATAAAATTGGAAACAACGATCCATTGCTTTTCCCTTAGTAATGATGCAAGGCAACCCGAAATATCGAGCTTTTCAAAATAACGCAGCCTTTTTTTAATTGCTATGAATAGAAAGTTGCGGCTTTTGATAACCAAAATCATGTACTCAAACCATTAAGATCATCTGTTATCCCATTATGCCATAGGCGTGCATCCTTATCAATTATTTGCATGATACTTTTCAGGGGATGATATCACCCACACCTTGTTTCTTCGGGATTACGATAATGCAACAGAAATAAGAAATAGTGTTTACCGACTTGAATTTCTCCAAACAAAAACAAAAAAATTAGCAATGTTCCTTTCATTAGATAAGTTGTTGTTTCTTTCATGACTTACCTATCCGGTGGTGATAGGAGATAAAGATGAAAGGATAAAAGCCTAAAGATAATGTTTATCCCAATACTTTTAACTTAGTGCTCTATCATTTGATGAGCGCAAATAACATATGTAAGTGTTATTTATTCGGTCGATGTTATCTTGCTTGAACAAAAAAAATCGATATCCATAGATATATGGACAGAGCCCGTTAGAAACAAAATGCAGAAACTCCACTCTTTTCTTTTCTATTTCTCCTCGTCCAGTGAGGTTCACCACTGAGAGTAGTAGTGTTTTTAGTTATTATTGTCGCCACCACCATCATGCATGTTCATCAATGCCAAAGAGGCCGCTTAAACTCGAAACAACAGGGCATGTGTGGAAGCATGTAGGAATACAAATTCCAGAATGTGAAATAGGTCTGAAAAAAACAAAAACAAAGAAGTCATGGAGGAAAAGCACCAGTGGTTGCCTCCTTAGGTCTGCATTCTCAAGTTTCAGGTATATAGTTATGTTTGCCAACCATAGTATAAAAAGAATGAATGACTAATGCTTATTAAATTACGCAGTTGTAAATATCATAGCAGGTAAGCTCGCAAGTCTTCAAAGCAATGGAACAATGCTAAGTGGCATCGTCATGGTGAAATAGACCTTGTGTTTCCAATCAGCATGTTAATCAAAAAATTATTGAACGTGGTAAATTAAATTGGTCGTTAAGAATTTAGCTGTTGAGGGTCTTTAATTACAGCGAATCCCAACTATGGTTGACCATTCTAGACCATGACCTGGCCATCGGCTACACTGTTGTAAGCTTCTTTGTCCTGAGGATCGAAGTCGATGCTCTCTAGTCCTTGGATTTCGTTCCAGAACTTGATCTCAAACTTTTGAGGTTTGTTTTGCTCTATATGTACATCAATGTTGATTGCTTGTGATGACAATTTATAGGTTTTCGAGTCAGAGCTTATAACTTCTACACCATCCAATTACCACCGCGGGGAGAGAGAGGAACTCTGGCTCACATTATTATCTGCTTTTTTTAATGTTTGTTTCAGTGACTCTGGACAGTATGCCTACGGTTATGATTTCGGAGGAGCTCATCGGCATAAGATGAGCTATGAGCTAACTAAGTACCGAGACAAGAAAATAATTATGTCCAAAAATTTCCAATGAAAATGGGATTTCTGTCACTTACAATAATCTTTGGGTTTCCATGTAGCTTTTGAATTGTTTCCATAAATGGAGTAGAAATTGTATTGGCTTTAAATGGATGTGATAATGCACAAAAGTGTGCATACTTGGTAAGTTTGTCAACTACCACCATGATGA